>JAIPRN010000529.1:0-80126 GCA_025469175.1 Geopemphigus sp. TES_GeoC_2020 | reverse complement strand
TTTTAACGTTAAATTAAAAAAAAAAAAAAAAAACAAAAAACAAAAAACCGAGAAATTACCCGAAAGAAACGGTTCGAATGATTGTGGATCACTTAGACAAGTGTTTTAGAGTTTTATTCCGAAATTTAAAGCGTTAATAAAAAAGAAAAAACCCAATCGCGTATCAAAAATCTCCGAAATGTTTTCGCCGTTATTAGAATTCGATTCAATTAATTAGGCCGTAAACACGAAAGTGTTAACCTTTGAAAATACTCGACAGTAGTAATTCCGAAATTATTTTTCTCGCGAAACTTAACAAAACCAAACTATATACGCGATTCAATTCGCGTTATTTGAATTCGAGAACAAAAATACGTCGGTCGCTTTCCGAATATTCGGGATGGCGTTACGAGCATATTGGTAATCTATTATAATATTACGAGTTCGTATAAAATTAGAATCGAAACGAGTTACAAACGTATCAAAAATGATTAAGTTAGCGTAAAAATAATCCAATTATTCGTCGAAATATTACGATCGATATTTTTGGATAATATTAGTTTTTAGTACAATTCCGAATATATATCTATGGAAATATCCGTAATTATCTCGATCGTAACAAATTAATTGAATTTAATCAAATTAACTTTAATCCGTACGATGGATCACCAATGTTTTGATCATTCAAACTCGTTTTTAGCGATCTAAATTGTATCTTTGTTGCGTTAAAATTGTCGTGTAAGGCGTGAAAATATACGCGCCCGCGTTTTACCCGAAACGCGGGATTTGTGCTCAAATTAATAAGGCCGAGTATACAAAAACAAAATACGCGCGAATTCGTATAAATTATTTTATTTTACCCTTTTCTAGATGAATACAATCTAATAAAAAGGTTTCGCGGCAATAAATACAAGATCGTTGTAAAAAAAAGTTTAATTACCAAACTATATTTTTAACATAAAAGTACCAGTGATTTATCATACGTATAGGAGGCATAAATATTTTTTTTTAAATTTTAATAAAACCGCGGTCTATAAAAATAAAAAAAACGCGAATTTCGAATAAAAACGAACGCCCGGTATTCAATTAACGGTCGTGTGTCGTGAATATTGTTTAAAGTTTCGTCAGACGGTCGCCAATTACGAATTCCCCCGAAAATTAACGAAGGTTATGTTCGTTATTCGGATATATTCGTCCCGGGGCGGAATTACGAACGCGTTTCGAGACGACACTATGTCGAAACTCGTCGAAAAATTTATACGCGAATCAAAGACGGTACCGTTTAAAGTACAATTTGAACGCCGATTTCCGCGTTGAACGGCATTGTTCCGAAACGATTATGGCGCCTCGTGTTTTTGAAAATCGTCCGCGTAACCTCCAAACTACGAGACGGCGATTTGTCGAATTACGAGTTAATTCCGTACTCGAAATTGTTCGGAAATTGTCGCGCCTCCTTTTGGCGTCTATCGACATTGGCGTGTGCTGTTCGAACGGCGCGAGGAAAACGCACCGGCGAACTTGAAATAATACTCTCGTCCTCGTTAGAAGTCAGCACGCGAACATCCGGAAACAACGGCCAATCAAACTTTAGTTCGCCACGCGACCTACACGCCCGTGTACACAAACGGAACGTGTCCGATCTCGTGAACCGTTTTACGCGCTTAATAAATCCAACGTACCACGCGTACGTACGTTATTTAACGAAATAATCGCGACGAATTACGCGAATTCAGTAACGATTATCAGCCACCGTTTTGTCGAAAGGCCACCCGCGGACTACGTAAATTTAAATAAACGTCTGCGTTTCAGGGCCACGTGTTACGAGAAATTAAAACTTATATACCGATATGGTCATGGTATAACGTACAACGTTTAAGACGGGCAACTCTATGAACCAATCCGACGAGAATACGACGTATACATCATTTTTAGGTACCAGAAACAGTTTTAATATTCTCCTCGTTCGTCGCGTAAATCCGCGCCGAATTTCAAATTAACCATTCCAAGTTGTTCGTTCCGAACGTCCGCACAAACTGTACCGCCTAATGTGTTTTACAATTTATTTCGGTCAATCCGAATTCCGAGATACGCGAAATTCGTCGTACACGCGAATGCGTATGTGTGCGTATGTGATACCTGAATACTCGGGCGACGATAATCTAATTACAGACATACCCGAATTCA
The DNA here is from genome assembly GCA_025469175.1 of Geopemphigus sp. TES_GeoC_2020. NCBI lineage: Eukaryota > Metazoa > Arthropoda > Insecta > Hemiptera > Aphididae > Geopemphigus > Geopemphigus sp. TES_GeoC_2020. Next base: position 77,963 of record JAIPRN010000529.1, on the reverse strand, counting down.
CTTCGCGGAAGACTATGAAGCGTAAGCGAAATATTATAACGTACTTGTGAATTTTAAAACGACGCTCGTCATATACGGGGCGACATACCGCGTGCGTTTCATTCGAAAATATAATTCTCGCGTAAATAAAAATAAAGCGCGAACGAGGAATTCGATTTTGGTACGCGTTCATATTTTTCATTTTTATTGAAAAAAAGCGCGACGAAAATGGTTTGTCGCACTTTTTAAAAATTTATTTAAGCTTCTTTAATTCCGTTTGATCGTTCGTCGTATTTTTTTATTAACATTTCTAATACGCCGTAGCGATTTTATATTCCCAAATTCGCCGAATAAAATAAACGGCATCCTCGAACACTACCGCCGTTTTAATTAAAATAAAAAAAGATAAACGCCCGTGAAGATAGTTAATCGAAATCGGTCATTCCAGTCTCGATCGGTTCAATAATTACAATCGGTACTCGATAACGATTCAACGAGTAACAATTTTTTAAAAACGAAATAGTCGAAATTACGTTTTAAGTAATTTAAATTAATATACGATAGATCGGTTTTACACGATATAATAGCTAGGCTGAAACGATTAGACGAATATTGTATTGTTTACCCGTAGTTACCTAAATTCATTCCAACGTACGCGTTCGTAACTTTCGAAGCAATTATCATTTTATCGGTACGTATAATACAGAGTTTGCGTCGAAAAGTTTTTAATTTATAATAAAAATTAACGCGCTATATCCAGAGGTTTTACGTGATGCACAAAATGCAGTTTTTTTTATATTTACGTATTCCGTTTCTACAAATTGTTATTTATATATTTATCGTAAACTTAACGAGTAAATTAACTTCCGTCAAATATTACGTAATATAAAATTTACATATATAAATAATACGTTTTATAAAATATATAATATTAAAATAAAATATTATTCGACGGTTTCTTGGTGACAATCGTCAATAGATAATTAACACGTCGAATACCTTTCGTTCTATTTATACGAAACGAATTTCAATTGTATGGCAAATTTATCTCCAGTTTTATTGGTTTTACAATAACGCGCTTTTGTTTAAAATTCGTGAAGAATATTCGATTTTACGCTTCACGTAGCACATATTCTGTAAATAAAAGTTAAACGCGTGTATATACGGTAAAGTGGAATTATTTTTAGAATTTTCTACGCTTTGTCGATAAAAGAAAGTAAACCGAAATGTTCACGAACCGTCCGACTTTTGTGTTACTCTCGTTCCGTACTGTACGTACCTATTTCATTGTAACGTAAGAGTTAGATTTAAACGGTTGTAAATAAATTACGTACGCGTAGTTACCGACGATAGAGATGACCGGCCATATATATATATATATGAGAGCATCCGTTTGCACGGGGGGGGGGAGAATTATTATTTTTTTGAATCCGACGATTACAGAAATTGTCGTTCGACTAAATTTGACGGGCTCGTTGCGTTACGGTAAACCTTGAACGCGTCGTATTATTGTCGGAAATCGGCACGTGGTCGCCGAGAATACCTCGCCAATGGATCCGAGTATAGCGTTCGGACGTTTGGGCTACGTGGTTCGTAAATACGAAGCGTTCGAACGTTTGTGGCCGACGGAAAGCCGGGGACGCCTGCCGGGACGTTTGGCGAACAGATAGTATCCGCGTAATTCTGGCGATGGGAAAGTCCGTCGCTGACGTCGGCAATGCCGTACGGCGTCGAGACGAAACGCGCGTACCCATTCGCCCGCCGGTTAACGTTACACAGTTTTCCGTTCGAATCCGCCGAAAACGATACACGTCCGGGCCACACGTGGGCGACTTCCCGGGAAATGAATTAAAACCGCGACCGTAATCGAACCTCCCCCCCCCCGTGAATTGCCGTACACGCGCGAACGATTTCGTTTCGTTTTCGCGGCCAGGTTAACATCTCCTCCTCTGCGCTCCCTGCCACCCTGGAGACCCGTTACGGCGTAGTAGTTATCGTCGCTCGTGTAGCCGACCACTGGGGCGGATGGGAGTGCGGTTGAACAACGGGCCGGGGCGACGACGATTAATGTTGGGCGCGTTTGCCAACCGTGCGCGAACGGTGACCGCGCACGGTCCTTCGGGCCCGAAATAATTCGGCGCGTACGAAACGCCCGTCGGCTCGGCGTTTTCGTGAACGGTCGACCAAAAACCAACGGTCACAGCCGACGGCGTGTGTGTGGAGGACACGTGCGGATATTTTCGAACGCGCGTTTCCAACGTACACACGCGCGTGTATGGGGACAGTTTTCGATTCGCTTTCGCCGGGCCCGGCCAATGGGTACGCGGAACGCGCGACACGGTCGCACCGGTGACGTCGACGCCGCCCGACGGTTAAATACACCGAACCGGCGCTCGGGTTGCCGGGTAAGACAACGGTACCGTACATTCGTCACGAACCGTTCGCACGCCGCGTTCATTTATTCGTGGACGTCGGGACGCCTACGCAATAGCAATATTAAACGCGACAAAAACGACCATCGTTCGTAATTAATTCCGGCCGTACATATTCCGATAGTCGTTTCTCGACTCGAATCAGGTATTACCACCATCCGTAATCGTGACACGATTTTTATTCGCCGTCCGGGAATTTTACGACGATCCGGTAGTTTTTATTTTTATGGCCCGGTTGCACGTACCACTTTTATCGGAACGCTCTATTGCGTAACGGTTAGTTTCGACAATTAGCCGCAAGCGGTACGACGAAAACACGCGAATTACAATGTAACCGAATTGCCGCGGCCGACTGTTCAGAGGACACGCTGACGGTAAAGACAATCGTATTTGTGAACCGTTCCGAAAACACCGTAGTTCGCGATTCCAAGTAGTCGTCCACTGGCGATCGATTCCGTAATTTACGCGTAAAACATTCGCCGTGATAAACGTACTCGTTCCGAATATTCGGGAATTATTTAGCGTGTCGTGTTTAGGGAACGTTTTACAATCGAAAACGATATTGAAACGTGGTGCGCCCGTGGTTCGCTTTGATAAAATGAAATCCCTAAGCTTTAATAAAAAAGCTTAAAGCGCGTATTTACAGGCTTAAAATTGTCGACTTCTAATGGACTTGATTTAGTTTTGATTAGAGTTTTACTCACAGAGGAATCGGTTTCTCCGAAACGCGAATCCCTATTTGATTTCGAATCGTGCGTATACGTAGTCGTTATAAGATAGCAACAAAATGGTACAAGTACACTTTTGGCAAATAAACTGTAATTAGCACAATTATTATAAATTGTCAATTGTATGAAATTAGGCGTTCACGATCGTCAATTATTGCGCGCAAGCGTAAATATTAAAAGTATTTGATTACGTTTACCGTTCTTGTAAAATGTCATTAAAATACCGAATCGTAGAATCGACGAACGTAGTTTTAAAATAAAAAGCTCGCCGTTAATTAGATTTGTTTGAAATATAAATTACGTATTTCCATCGAATTTACGTTCAATTAAATACGTATCTAAGATATCTAAATAAGATGATCCTGCACGACGTGTTTGTGCGTATACTCGAACGGTAAAATACCTAAAATATGCGCGAGGTGTTATATTTTTAATATTCAACAGTTCTAAAGAAAGACGCGCTCGGTTTTCGTAAATATTTATATACGAACACACATATATATTTATTTATTAAGGCGTGTACATACGTATTTATATAAAAAATAACCGCTTTAGGTATGTCTATACATTATATTTGTTTAATAGTAAATTATTATTAATTACCACCATACACGATTTTTATACGTTGTGAAAACCTATGGAAATATTAATAGTCTATTTTTACTAGTCACGACTACGCTATACGCGTATTAATGTGGATTTAAGCGATAACGCTAATAAAATATATTTACGATAATTAAAAAAATAATAACCAAGAAAACATATTTATCCCTATATTTTCACTTTAGTATATCGTTTTTATGTAGCGCGATTGATATAAATTATTTTATTAACTCGTTAACATTGTTAACTTGTATATCATAGTAATTTATAGTGACATATTACGTTTTACGGAGTCGAGTATTTTTTTCTTATTAATCTCAATTTATACGATAGTTACATAAAGTAACGAGATGTTTTCGATTAGAAAAAACCCGAATTTACTAATTATTTTACTATTTTTTCGGTAAAAGTTTTTTCTATATAATTTCGAAACATATTTAACGTATATATGACGTTTTAGTAAAGCGCTATTAGTTTATAATAAATATCGTAATTTATATAATCACTGGATCGAGAAAAAAGCGATTAAAAAATTGTTGAAATAAACGGTTAAAAATAATATTTGCCGATAGTTAAACGTAAAAAAAACCGAAACAAGTAACAATAAAGTGAGATCGGATATATGTGACGATTCAATTTCAAAAACAATCCCATTACGTAATTCTCGATCGTAAATTATTGAAAAAATTGTTCGGGATTTGTATGTTTGCGGAAGATCGACAATTCCGGAGCAAATTAAAAATAAATATAACGTTACGATCGTTTCATATATGGCTGACAATTTTTCGATCATACCGCAGGATATTATTATAAACCGAATTTGATTTCAATACTCGATAAAAAATACGCTTATGTATTATATAATAAAATATACGCGGATATATAATATATATACGTTAGTAAATTATACGTACGGATCAAATATTTTATATTCGGATTACGAGGCGTTTGATACGTTCGCGTTTATGTATTTTTGATAAAAATGAAATATTACGGCGTCCGCGATTTTTTTTTCTTTCTATTGTCTTCGTTCTTGTACTGACGTAGCCGCTGCAGTCACTATGGATTCGTACGTATACGTAAATATTTATAAATACGCGTGCCGCGCCTAGAAAAACCGCACGCGACGCGTGGGTTACTTATTATTTGATTTACACGAAAATCGAATGCACATTCTCAACATTTCTCGTACGTCTGCACTACGATATTGTAATCGCGAAACGAGCAATTCCCTCATTTCGTCGGGCATGTTAGTGGCGGCGAGACACACTGTCGGTTATTGCCGACGAGCGTGCCGCCAAATCGACCGCGACACTGTCGAGGAAAATACATATTATTCGCGACGTATTTAACGCTCGTCCTTCGCGAAAACGAACGAAAAACACTGTGCAGCGGCGGCACGCGCGTCCTTTGTTTTGGCACTGAAAACGGTCCGCGGTCACGGCAGTCTTACGCGCCCGTTCTAATAATCTAATATTTTCTTTTCTTTTTAACGGCACTCGGCCGCCTCTGGCACGTTCACGACTTTTACAGCGTCTCGATATCGCCGCGCGATAATTGTTCCAGCGCCTTTATTTCCGTATCGATTAGTAAACGGTTATACGTCCGTGTACGGCGTACAAACAGTGAGAGAGAGGGGGGGAGCCATGAGGATAAACCCCTCCCCCCTTCCCGAAAATTTGTAGGATAAATTCATTTCTTAGGAGACGTATATTTTTAGTCAATTATAACGAACAACTAAAATAGTCTTAAACTTCGATACACCGTATCGTGTTAACGTCCGTTAAAAACGAATAGTCTATTACAGTTTATAACGTGTCTTGTTTCGTTAGGGCGGTCCGATTGATTTATTTGGAAATTAACCCAAATTCAGATCCAAACACGTCACTGGCACGACACAACACGTCGTCTCATCCGCTCCACTCGTATCGGATATTTGATAGGCTGTTGGCGATTTAACGAACCTCTTACGTCGGAACATTACGTAACGGTACGAAACACTCGTCGAATACGATATCCTCGATATTAATTACGAACGCCTAAACGGAATAGCGTTTATTAAAAAAAAAATCCAATGGCCGTAATATTTCTCCTAATTATATAACTGCCGGTATTAATAACGCGATTTAAACAAAAAAAAAAAAAAAACGTCTACGTATTATATACACGTCCGTATACGACCCGTCGGCCAATTTCGATTTATAATTACTACGGTACTCCTCGGACCGAAATCCCCGTAATTCGTTTCGCGTTACGGGTGAGAGGGGGGGCAGGGGGCGCGTCGCCGAAATTATCGGCAGACGGTATACGCGTTCCAAAGGATCATTAAGTACGAACAGGAGGAAGCTTACGCGTTTTACCGGCACGATTCGTACGTACCGTGCCCCCCCCCACCGGTGTAGCGTGCGAGGAGAGCGTAGGATACCGTATCGAAAATTGCGCCTCGGGGAACGCTCGGGCTTCTATTTTATACAACCTCCCCGCGTTAGTGCCCCGAAACGGGCGTAATTTCGGTCGTCCGAATCGTATTCGTTTATTAGCGGCGATCATAAATTTCGCGCGAATACTCGCGTACTAAAATACACGGCGTCCCGAAACGGTCGTGCGTATACATTTTAAGCGCCCGGATAAGATAGGGAACGTATTCGTTAAAATATAACGTACGCGGCGAATATCGAATATAGCCGCGGATGGACGTGCTGTTTATTTGCGTACCAAAACGCCCTCGGGTAAGGAATATTGTTAAACGACGCGTGTTCAAAAACAAAACACCGGCGTCCGAGTGAACGGCGACCGCAGGTTGCGTACGCGTTACGATTAACGAACGTTCCCGCCGCGGCCTTTTAGTAGTTGTCGAGCGCTTAGCCCCCGGGGGCAACACCTGTACACCGTCGGTTACGCGTCGTCCGACTTTGGTCGTACGTTCGGCGTCTCGTCGGGGTGCCGGGAGGGGTCGTGGTGGCAAGTTTTGACGCGGTACTCGAATACCGAAATCGCGTTTAGCGAATTATCGTCGCGGCGCCGTATTCGTTTTCGACGCGCCGACGGATTTCGTAAATAATTATCATCGTCCCGCGTTTCCCTCGCCGCACAGGATACGCCCGTCGGGCCGTCGACCGGCGGATTCGATTAGCACGCGGGCGCGCCAATTAGCGTCGACGTAAATCACTACCGAACGCCGTGGTTAGCAACTATACGGAGTTTTGTATGTGTGTATGAACAACCGCGGCGACGACCGTATAATTAATAGCGAAAAATTATTACGTCTTGAGCCGAACCCGGCGGCAGGTGGACCGGGTTGGGCGTCAAAGGCGTACGGAGGAGTTCGCCGGAGGACTATTAATATTTCGTCGTCGGCGCGCGTTCGTTCGCCGTTACGTGTTTACCCTAACGCCCGCCGTCTTTATTATTAAACGTTCCATATACGCGAACCCGACGTGTGTACTCTCCCGCTTTCTTTTTTGCCGGGTTTTCGTCAATTCGCCCCCTAGTCAGTTGCGTACTGATGAGGGGGGGGGGGCGCGGAATAAACTCGAACGTTTTTAGGAAAAAAATTCGTTTCCTACGAGACGCGTATTTTTAATCAATAATAACGTAAAACCAAAATACTTTTAAACTTCAATACGCGTTATAATATAACGTGTCAGTTAAAAACGAATAATCTATTCAAGTTTATAAACGTGTCTTGTTTCGTTAGGGCGGTCCGATTAATTTATTTAAAAGTTAACCCTTCCCCCCTCTAAATTCAAGTACGCCGCTGTCCCTGGTTTAACTAATTTCGTTAACCGTCGATTCCGCGGGATTAGCACGGAAGACCTAGGCAACGGTTTATCGCCGTTGGGACTACGATTGTAATACCTTAAATAGCCGATCCGACGGTAAAGCGTATACAATAAAATACGATTATGCGTTACGTGCGCGGGTTTTTTTATTTACGATAAGCGTCGCGTAAAAACGAACGTTGGGCGATTGGTCGTCGCCCGAACCACACGCGCTACGGCATTGTTTATTACACACTCTGGACTATAGCTCGATATTTCGACAGCGGCCGATGCGGCGGCGCGTGCCGAGTTTCGGAACGACGGTGGTAATAGCTTACGGCCGTTACCGCGTTCGTTTTATTCGCGTCCGAAGTTCCCGGCGGGACGGAGTTGTGACCGTCCGCATGGGGCCGGTAGTGTACGAGAATACGACAACACGCCGTCATCGTCCGGGATATAATATTGGAGATCACGGACGGTGGCGATTAATTTCGTATTACCGTGACGGCGGGATGACGGCCGTTTTCCGCGAATGACGTGTTATTATTGGCCGTCAGTATCGTTGTCCGACGAGTTCGGCGCCGCGTGATTCGGACGCGCGGGTCGAAACTTTTCTGGACGATTGCGTAACCGTTTCGTCGGTTTTACGTTTTACCCGACGATTCGCGTCGAGTCAACCGCCGTTTTCGAATTTACCGAATCGATCGGCTCAACGACCGATACATATATACGTATTTATTTTCAAACTAATTTCTTTTCGAACTTCGTCGCCTTTTTCGAATTTCCAACCTCGCCGAAACGGACCGCACGTACGACAAAACCCGCGGTCGGCGATATAGTTCGTAACTAAATTGAATTTAACCGCTCGTAAAACGACGCGTCTCACTCGGATAGCGAACAGTTCGTTACGCGCGTCTTTGTGACCCGTTAACGCAACCAATATTTTATTCCTCGCGCTTTTAAAATAACGTACGGGGGCTATGCAAAAAATAATGTTTATTAGTGACCCCGAAGAAAAATGTTTAGCAAACGGTTGGGTAACGACGTTACGAGTGTAACCCGTTCTTTATATATATATATATGCTTAGTTTCGAGCCAATCAGATAATCGCCTACCACGTTCGAAGTATTAACCGGTACCAAAATATACGGAACAGGTATATTTCGCGTAAGAATTTATCGAAAAGAAAAAAAAACCCTCGCCCGTTGTGTTTACGATTAATAGTCCGTTAATTTACGCGTGTTTCGCCCGCCTGACGTCCGACGTCGAGAATTTCGTAACGACGTTTTTAACGCTCCCGGCGTCGTGACCGTACCGTATAGTACCGATTTGGTACCGCGCGACTTCTGGCCGTTTCCTGTTCATTAGGTTTCCGCTCGGGAAATTCAATATCAATCAAATGGTCGTTACAGTTGTGGAAGCGCGGCGGCGGCCCGAGGAACTCGAGAAAAATGGTTCGGGTTTAAAAAGTGGCGGGAACGGTGGGAAAAGTGTAACCGAACCGTGGGAGGGGTTAGTGCGCGCAAGAGCGTGTAGATTTGGATGACTAAATGAATATTGTTTCCCGTAGCGCGTTTTTATCGTTACTGAACAGCCCTCGCAGTACTTACGCGACGGTTTGCCCAGAGCGACGGGAACTTATTAACGATTTTACGATTGTTTTTCGCCGCCAACTGTACGCGAAAGTATTTCCGGTCCGCGCGTATTAATAATTACACCCGCCGGTGTTTTCAGTTGATTTTGTAACGGGCCGACCGAAACGAGTTCACGTGGCTCCTTCGTCCCTCCTCCCAGCACCAGTAAACCGTCAACGTAATGCGGACGCCGGAACTTTTCTTACGAGAAAATTATTTACCCCGTTCGCGAACTAAGCGAATAATTTTACGTACGCGGTTCCTCATTTGAACGCCACTACGTTACGCGAATAACGTTTAAACGTTAGGTGTTATGGAAAAGTTTCTAAAAACTGACTATCGAACTACTGTAGAGAAGAAGCATTATATTCAACACGTATGTCGTCGCGTAAAAGCCTTATATACCGTTGTGGCGTTATAAACAAACGAATAGACGTTCGCCCTGGAATCTCGTCCACGTAAACGTACGATTATTACTTATTGTCACGGTGGAAAAACATATTTCGTCGGGAAAAACGGCGAAACGTACACCGGACACGCCGCAACGGACGCTTTACCGGCGAGTAAATGATTTGTAGCGCTACGGTGTACGTTATAATGTACGTACGTATACGATATGGGTTGTCACGATCGCGTCGATTGTTTGGACGTCGTAGCGAAATACGACGAAACGACGGGCCGTTTAATTAGTGCGATCGTCGTGCGCGCGAGAAATCATTACGCAGGCCCGGTTTCGTTAACTAATACACTCGACCGGTCCAAAATGACGTCATATTATCGCGAACGGTCGTTTACGAATTAATTGTAAATTCACTTTCGGCGGTTTTCATTTATATTGCGTACAGCCGTGGTTAAATACGTAAGCACTATCCTCACCGTAATATACTCGGTTACACACACACACACACACATACACAATTCGCGTAAGATAGTTTTTCCGTCCTTATTTTAAAGTTTTTATCGTTTTATTCGCTTATTTTTACGCAGGGAAGGAGGAGGTTTAATGGAAAACGGTTTAACTAAAATATTTTCGTTTGTCGTTAGCTAAAGTACGACCGAGCGTTCGTTTTTAACGAAAAACCTCGGGGAAAACAACGTTTTAATTCGAAAAACATTCTGAACGTGGCATTTTCGTTGCGCCCGACGTTTTTAGGTATCCGTTACATTTAAATACTATAAACCGTCGCCCTATTTATTGTACACGTCTGTAGACGAACGCAAATCTCGGCTTACAGACCGAACAAACCACCGTTATCGCCTATCGTCGTCTATATATTACGCATATTTTAACGTTTTACGATAAATTATTATAACGTGCACTGAACACGTTTTAGCGACGTTAGCGTAATGTTATTCGTCTAGGTCGATATTCGTAGACGTAACTGGACCTAATTTTTTGGTGTCGCTAAAGTTACGGAGAACTCGTAAATCCGCGGGCTTCCGTTTTATAATTATCATTAGCGTTCGAGTATTTGACTAACGTAATAACAAACGTTATTTTACACGATATTCGTATATTAACGTTTTCGTTTTACATATTCTATGTTTACGGGCCACGCAGTCCAAAACGTATTTGCTTATATATTATTCGTAAGACGTTTCCCCGTAGACGAAATCGTCGAAATTCTGTTTGACGTATACTACAAACACGGTTACTAATTTGACGCGCACTCGAGTGGCCGTGTTCGCCGAATTTACCCGAACCGTATCGTACCGGCCGTCTGAAATAATCCGCGCAAATTCGGCGGATACGTATCGTTGCGAAATCCCGTTCGGTCGACCCCATAGTCAATAACCACGACGCGTTTATATTACAAATATTCCGAACGGTAAACGGAATAATAACGTAATACGGTTTATGAGGACGATTTTTAGCTGAAATTCCGAAAACGCCGGGATTCTCTAAATTGACGGCAAGTGGCCGAAGGCGTTAATCGCGACGCCCTCGACACCGCCAAAGTCCTGAACGCGTTTCCTAACCGCCAACAGTTTTGCCGGTGATTGTCCGACGAAATGACTTATTTGTTGCGTCAAACATCGTGCCGCTCGAGTGGCGAACGTATCGACGGTAATACTTATCGCCGCCGAGGCGTTCCTATTCATTCGGAAGAGTGCCGTGCCGGGTATCGCCATCTCGTTTTCCATACGTTAATTCGGTGGCGGGAAAATCATTTTGTTTCCGTCGTTACCAGGGACGGATGTTGCGGACGATAATAAACGCGCATAACCTTATCTACGGTACGTACGCGTAAAGTTATCAGAATGAGGTCGCGACGCGCGGTATTTCTTAATTAAACCGCCGTAGTAAAACGCGCGAAAGAAATGCGCGTGCCCGCGGCGGTGGCCTCGAACGACGCGATTCGAACGCGCTCGGAATTGTTGTTCGGCCTTTGAGAACACGCGTAAACGCCGGGACGGATCGACTTTTTACGAACGTCAGCGCCGGATACACGGCCGTTAAATAAGACGCACGAGACAGGGGGGGGATATTGTTCGCTTTATTCTGACGGCGTTTTGTTTTTGAAGTCGGCGCGATAATATGGGCCCGATTGTACGTCGAACGAATTTCCGGTCGTTTTTTTAAACGCGGCCAATTACCGTAATGGTTATAAGCGCGGTATGCGAGGTATACGCGGTACCCTCGTATAGTGCACGCACGGTGGTCGGCGTTAAGTATATTTACGGCGATTGTATTTTCGAAACGAACCGAACGTATACGTTTAAATACTGCCGAACGTTTGCCGCGTATCGCGCGCGTTCATATACGAGCAACCGTATCCAACGTTTTTGTACGTGTGATACTTGCCAATAACGTTCGGGCAAACGCAATCACAAGTTCGACGAACGAAATCGCCGAATAATTTATCAAACGCAATCCGAACGTCGAAATCGAACGCGATAAATAATCGTCGTTGTCGCCCGCCACGTTGTTGTAACCGGAACACGACGCGCGCCGGGATGACGGGCTTTTTCGCCGTTCCGTAATGTTCACACGGACGCTCTATTAATTACGTTACAGCGTGTACACAATGCACGGAACACGTAATCGAGCGCGCGACGATCGATGAAACGTTTAAGAATAATATCGACGTCGATTAACAACGACGCGACGAGTTTATTTTCCGGAAACCCCCGGGGGGGGGGTGCGGATTCGAACCCGAAGTTTTCAAACAAAATTGTATTCGTAACGCGTTTCGATTCGCGCGAATATTTCTCTATTCTACGTGCTAGCGTTACATTTAATAAATAAAATACGTTTAGTCTACCGAAACGTATCGGAACACTGTGTGCGTGCTAGTTACGTTCTTGGTAACGTTACGAAATTGTCGGTCCGGTGGCGACGCAATTAAACGCCTACTTAATTATTGTTTATCGGTGGAACGGGCTTCGATTATTTATGTACCATTATTTTGATAGCGGCGTATAACGTTCGTACACGTCGATCGAAACAATTGACCGTTCTATAACACGCGTTATTTCTCGACACCGACGTTATAAAAACAAAATTATTTTCCGTTTATATCCGGTATAAAAGAACGTTCTGTATTTGTATACAGTTACGTCGATTGTTTTGAACGCGTAGCACCGGTCAGACCTCTAAGCGAATCGTAATCGAATAACGTTTTATAAAAATATAATTTCGCGGGCCGAAATATGGATTCGATAAAAAACGGCCGTTTTATACGGACGAGTGGAGCAGCGTAAATTCCCCGCAAGTAGAAATCAAGAAAACCGTTCCGCGGCCCACGCCTACGTTCTTTTTTCGCCTAACCGTGACAACGTACGAAATATGTGCGCACGCTCCATTATCGCGATCGGCCGAAAACGCACATCCCCGCGACGACGGGCCTTATCATATTGCCTATTCGGGGCGTATATTCACGACTGTTCGACAACAATTCGCGTTTGTAATCGACGCGTCTCGTGCATTATAATTTCCAATCATCCGCACGATTATTTACCGCCAAACGACAACGACCGTTCGGGCGCGCGTACGATAAATTATTCGTTCGGTTTTCCCATTTTGTCGGTGCCGGACGACACGACGGGACGAATATGGACACGTACTCTTATCCGCTCGGATTTTCCGCCCTTAACTCGTTCAACAACATTGTCGTACCCGCGTAAACGGAACCTAATTACCGTAACTAATGGAGCCTATGGAATTTTTAATTCGAAGTAAACGGATATTTAAGGCGATAATCGTTTCGGGCGCGTAATATTTAATAATATATTTAACGCGGATTCAAAGGTTGTCGTGTTCGTTCGGGGCCCGTTATTTTTCGCAAATAACGCGTTTTCATCGTAACTCCGTAATAACTTTTGTTTCGTTCACCGCGAAAACTTATTAAATACACACACACACACCGTTCGCAATAAAAAATAAACGTTTCCAATAGGAGAACTAATGACGTTTCCGTTACGTTCGGTTGTCACGGATTTTTCTAATAAAATATCGACGTACGAATTATACGAGTTCGGTCGTTGGAAAAGAACTAAGTCCAATATTAACAATAATGTAGTAACGGTCGTCGATTGGTTCGTTTTTCTAAAATCCGTCGACCACCCGTCGTTGTCGCTCGAATATTTGTCCGACGTACGGATTTTCATAAGTATAAATAACGAGTCGGCGGTAGTATTCGCCGTCTATTGGCTATTTGCCCCCGAAATCACGGTTCGCCTTGGTTTCGTATATAAGTTTTTTTTAAATTCGATATTTTGTCGAATTTTATTCGTTATTGCATAAGACTTACAACCGTCGCAAATATTTGTTATATGTACCGTTTTGACGTAATTCTCGTTTCGAAAAAGTTGTCTTCGAAATTAGTTCATCGCGCGGTTGGGGTTTATACAAACCGACGCGTTTAGCTACGATAAAAGTACGGTAACCGAAATTGATCGCGCTATCGTTAATATTCGGTCGTCGAAAAAACGTTGAAAACAATACTCGTAATTAAACACGGACATTTTCTCGCCAAAGCTTGAACGTTATTCCGGCGCGCATTTAGATTACCGAATGAAAGAAATAAACGAAATTTCGATTATATAAACTCGTTCATATTTCGTTCTATTCGCGTATTAATTTATTATAATGTATGTATGACGTCGTTTACGTATTACTTTTTAAATTACGTTCGAAAATGAGCGGGGTTTCTTTGCTTTTTTCAGAACGTAATCTAATCAGAAGTCTTTTGTGTGTCCTTGTCGTTATTCCTTTTCGAAATAACACATTCCGGGGACAAAGTGTTTTTTTTTCTTGTTTACCATATTATATGGTTTTTCTTCGTTCACTTTACGTAGATCGTTCGAAAAAGAAACTATACTTTATAATTTTATACGTCTCGAAATCTATTATTGAAAACGTAAAATGTACACCCGCGCGTATTATGTATTAAAAACGAGAGCAGTACGGTATTACTTTTATTAATCAACCATTACAGTCGTTATTATTATTACCATGTCGGTATCTCCGTAAATTATAACGTATAAATCGTTTGACGACAACTTCGTTGGCTGTACAATCATAGCTCGCGTACGCGTATACGTTGTAAATGTCGAAACAGTCGTGACTAGTCTTTTGCGTACAGAGCGATTTCTATAATTTCCGCGAAAGGCTCAGCTTTCGGATAAGTCGCGTACGTGAATTACGATCCGACTGTTAGATTAATCGCTTTGTCAAAGCGGTTTGTCGCCGAATATTACGGAAGATTATCGAACACACCGCGGGACTCGCGTCGCGTTTATACTCGCGGACATTGGAGACGTAGTAACGTTTACGTAATCCCGACGAATTATTTTTTAATTTTATATTCGGAAAGTTTCGCCGCCGCTGCTTCCCGAAAGTGTATAAATTATAACGGCCGTTAAAGTTACGGGGCCGAGCGTGTAAAATTAAACGCGAAATTCGATCGGCCGGCTTATGTTTATCACGTTTTAATCGAAACGAAACGTTTCGCGCTACGACCTTCTGCAATTAGTCCGCGCGCAATTATTCGTAACGACCAACGTTATTATACTAAATTCAATAACGCGGCAAAGCTGAACGGGCGAAATAATTTTTACAATCGGCGTATTAATCCAAACGTTACGGTCAATACACGCGCAGTTATTTCCAATACGCCACCGTTACATTACATGTCCGCGTCACTGTTTCATTCCGGACGGTACCGTTTGTCTCCCGAATCGCAATTACGACGGGAACTTTAATCATAACGTGCCGAATAATAATCGAAATTTTAACGAACAAATTCGCGGTTCGACATTGTTCACGTCCGGCCCCGCGGTGATTTATGCGCTATTGCACACGATCGTTTATTCGGGCTTGTTCATGCTTGTTCGTGATAGCCAGGATGGGAAGAGATAAAACTATTTTTAAAAGTCTCGTTATCGCCTTTTTTTAGGTCAGTAAGCTTTCCGAGTTCATCTAACGCGTAACTTTTGGAACGCTAAGTAAACAATAACTCAATATCGGCTTTTTTTCCGTACCGAAAATCACCGTAACGCCGTCGTAGTTTAACGAGAACAAGCCGAGTTAATCCGCTGATTAGTAACCGGTAATAAAGTAACGCGGCAATAGTGCCGTCGTTGTTTTCATAAATCGTTCGAGAACGCCCCGTATTTTCAAACACGCGTCATCGGGCCCAACTGGAACACCGAAATGTACAAAATGTGACGACGATTCGAACATGTCGTTACGGAAAACGCGTTTTACGCTTAAACTCCCAATTTTACGTACCTACTGTACTTCCGTGTGTTCGATATGTAGCCGATTTATAAAAAAAAAAAACTTAAAACGAACACTATTCGATTCGTTTCGCTCGTGTAAACGCGGATTTACGTTCAATTCGCGATCGGTTCGTCCAACAAATAGTTTCACCAAAAGCTTTATATATATTTGCCGTTGTTCCAATTTTCACTTTACGGTTCGAGTACTCTAGTGTTTTTGTCGTCTCTTAAAAACGCGGTGGTGAAACAGTGCCATCGTCAGCCGTGTCGTGCGCACTAAACGGCGTGACCGAGTGGCGGATAAAACGCACGCTCGTTACTACTACTACGCCGACACTTAGCCGGCGTGTACGTTTCGCCATTTTAACGCGCGTGATGCGTTTCAATTCCGCGCTTGTGTCCAGTCATGAATCAAGCTTTCATGTACGTCGCAATGTCGTCAATAAGCCAGCGGTTTAAGCAAAAACCCGGCGGTCTCGACGACGTTCTATCTTTGCCCCCTCCCAAAAAAAAAAAAAACATCCCTCGTTTTCTTCTGCCTCGTCGCCCATTCTCTCTTTTTCACTCCTAATTCCGAACGCTCTCGTCTCGAATTTATCGAACGAACACTCGTGTTTTATCGCCCGTGAACTCCCGAACTCCATTCAGCTGTTTTCGTACAATAAACGAACCGCACGCCACCGACGATGTCGCGTACGCCCATCGTCGTCGGATGAATGAGTGTTATTGTTCGTAGTTTTTTTGTTTGCTCCATTTTTTCCGCGTTTGACCGCCCCGGCGTATATTAAACCTTCCTTATCTCTACCGGACAAATGTAACATAACGGAGGACCGCTTAGTCAGCCCGAGATCCGGCCACAATCGTGACGGGCCTATTGAGCCTTTGTTTTACCGTATTCGACGCGCGTCGCCTTTTGTACCGTCGAGCGGTTCGCGACCGCAAAACAATTCGGAAATCGCGAAATACAATACGCACAACGGCCACATCGTTACGCCGTATTACGTCGACGGTATAACCGTGATTATTTAGGACGATAATCGACCGTAAATACGGCCCGGTGCGATTTATTATACGGCGGCGTCTTCGGTAAAACGTTTCTACGAAACACGTTCGTACTCGGCAAAGACCGGCGTGTTATTTTTCTTTTCCATATCACCGTATAGTTTTAGATTTTTGTTTTCGGAAAGTAAATAAGTCCCGAGAACCAGTGGACGAACCGTTATTTGTATTACGTTTTTACCTAGAAGAATATGCCAATAATTTGTCTCCGGTGTCCGTTTTACGTACAATATAGTCCGCGCGCCGTAACGAATCGCCGTAGCGTATCCGATACGGTAAATTCGCGCGTACGATATGGTACGGCGCTCGGGGCACGTTTTCGGGAACGTCACGAAACGATCCACACTTTTATATAAATACGGCGTAACGAGGCGCGACCATTGACGACGTACGTACGTATTTCCGAACGGTGTTGCGTAATATGACCGAATAGGATGTACAATCGCCGTCAATTTTATCGGGTGTAAAAGTCACGAAAAGCTAGCCGGATAAAAATAATTTTAAGACTCGCGTTTAAAGCTTGTTATTTTTTATTTGCCTCCTCGTCGTACACGGCTACTGGCATACTTATTGGATTCGAATTCAATACGTTCTCGTAATAGAGCGAGCAATGCTCTTCGATACGTTATCGTAGGGTTGTGGCGAACCGTTGACTTTTGCGTCCAAAAGTAAACCGATTTTCGGCCGACTATACGAACGTTTAGACGACTACGCGTATACGCCCGGAGTTCAATTGGAAATTTCGTATCAATTTCGACGGTCCAAACATCGTCGCGAGCGGCTTATAATTTATTAACGTCAAAACGCGATCGAAAATCTGAATTATTAAATTGGTCGATTAATTAACGTTCGTTGTAGCTGTTCTTTTTATTATTTCTAAATTAAAGGATGTCAAAAATGTCGTACTTTTCGCCGTTTCAGAATTTTGTCGTGGCAAATCATCAATTATCGTCGTTAATCGTATATCAAAGCGCGTATATAAATCGTACATTTAGAAACACGAGATATTCGTTCGATAAATAATTAATCCAAACATTATTTAAGCGTCGGTCGCTTATAAGAAATCGAACAATTAAAGTACACGCGATAATCGTTCGATTTTCGGCGTCGAGTGTTTAGTGTGTACAACAGCCACTTTGGACAGTCAGAAGCCGACGATTTGTTTCAGCGTGCAACATTACGCGCGTACTGGACGCAATTTTGGTCAGGCGCCTTCGCGCCGCTTGTACGTTACGCGCAAAGTGGGTATTTTTTTTGTCGTTCGATCACGTTCACGAAATGACGGTTTTTACTATTACGGAAATTTCGATTTGATTAATTACTAATATTCGTAGTTTCGGTCGGTTACAACGAAACGAACGTAAAACAATATGATTTTATAATAGGTTTGAATAATAAATACGATAACGTAGAAATTAGTTATTATTACGGTAGGATCGTTGAACACTAATAACTCCCACAAGCGCTACTTTAGCCCTTTGCCGTCGGATTCGCCGCTGTAGCGCTATTGTTTTAGACTACGGTACAGTGTTTCGACGCCGGCCCTTTAGTCGGTACTTAAATATTACATAATCCATTATACATTCTACACACCTACTAAATTCGCCGAATCCCGCCACGGGACTACACTAAGTACGACGTTACATCGTCACGGAATCACGAGCGTTTTGAAAACGGGACGTATCGTCGTAATTTCATAAAAACGAAATGATCACCGTTATATATCCAGCGAATATCGCGTTTTTATTTATATGCCCTATCGCTTTCGGCGCCGTTTATTAATACGCCGGCGTTTTGTTTTTCTACGCACTAATGCGTTCCGTATTTATAGCACGACCGCGGTTTTAGGGCGGTTCATATTTTACCGAGGTATCTGGACAATGGCTAGCGAGACTCGCGTATCTGGGTCGGTTATATATTGTGGTCATTTCCTTAGTCCATTTTTAGTACACGCGGCATCTCGCTTTTGTAAACTATAGCGGCGCGATCATACACTTTCGTCTTAGGAACGTTATTCTAAACGTATTGTTTCGTTTGACGAAACGCGCGTGCTCGAATATTCTCGATACGCGTCATAGCTACAGTTTTCTATAACGTTATTTATATCGTTAGTCAATACGGGGACGACTAATTAATTCTATCGCGTTTGTACGAATAACGAAAACACCGGTCGTTTTACGACAATTTGTTTTTCGTTTTTGATTAGCTCGACATGTAAACAGCGATACCGCGTTCGTTACCCGAACAACCCGCTTGTTCATAAGCCCGTAACAATTTTACGCGAAAACGACGCAATATCGTTCGCCATTTGCCGACTTCATTGAACGACGGCTAATCGAATCCGTCGGTCGACGGTTTCAAAGGCCTTACGTTCGGCCTGAACAACAATAGTCGGCCGCTGGTTATTTACGTTTATACAGTTCGACTCGAACCGGGTAGATTTTGACGAACGTTACGCGCGTTTGACCATCGGCGGCGTAGTATTCGCGTTTTTTTCACCGTTAACGGCCCGGTGGTCCAATGACCGGCAAACTAACGTTCCACAAACTTGGCATACGCGATATCTCCGGTGTATTACATCAGCGAGCTCGTTCTGCGCACTGATGTGTTATCGTCCCGTGATTTGTATATACATATATATATAATCTCGTATCCGACCCAGCGCTGCTTCATTAATGTTATACGCTTTGCCAACGTGAACGTCCCTAGAATACAGTCGGAGCCCGCCAATATGTCGGGGAACGCGCGCGTTTCACACGGGGACGTTGTTTTTCGAGGAAACGTTTGTTGTGGAAACGAGTAACACGGGTACGAATAAATCGGTAACGTATTATAGCGGGTGTGGGGGTTGGGAAACGTTCGTTAAAAAACCGGTAAGTTATTATAGCGCCGGGGAAAACGTTTCATCGGAATTTCGGTAAAGTATTTCACCGGACCGTACTAATCCGGAGAGCGTTAAGTAATAACGCGGACGAGATAGGTCATAATCATAGAAGTTCGCAGGTTTTCGATAGACGTTTTTCTAGAGGAAACTTTTTCGAATCCCATTTACCGTGTAAAATCTTCGCCTCGCAATCATTTTCGAAATTTTCGTTACCGAGAAATATTTTCACCGAAAACTCTTTTCGCGAATTACATTTTCCCGTAGTATATCTTTCCGGGGAACCGTGTTTCCGAATAATATTTTCCAACAAAATGCCGTTCTCGAATTTCAGTTTCGTATACTTTTCCCAACAACAGTCCCTAGTTAATTACCGAATCATTACCGTTTATCGTATAACAAGGCAGTTAGGTACTTCAGTGTGTCGGCATCGTTTATGACTCGAAATTCTTTCAATCGACCTATTAAGTATTTGAAAACACGAATATAGCATATTTGTTCACCATACACACACACACACACACACACACACACACACACACACAAATTTGATAAACACGGACTGAGAATTTAGTTTTTGAAATTATCAATTACAAAAGATCGTTATATTTTCGGGAGTAAATTTGAAAACTAGAAAATAAAGTTTCATTTAATCGGACGCTTTCGGAAAAGATTCTTATCTCCGAGACGCCGCGTTTTCGATAATAATTATATACGGTGTTTTCTGTAAAATTAAATATTTTTAATCGCATACGTGCTATTAATAGTTCAACATATAATAATCGTATTTAATTTATTCCGTTTGTAACATTCGGAATCGTAATCAAATTAAACTAATTTTGGAATAATTCATAACGATTCGTTATTACATCTTCGTTTTCATTACCATATATAAATATATAATTAGGGTTTAAATTGAACGCAGTAATCGGTAGAATTTCACGAAAGCGGTATCATAATTCCTAAGGCGATCGCTGTTTTAGTTGAAAAATTATATACCGTTATTTGAATTTTAGCGAGAACGTTTTATTTTCGATTCAATCGTAATGTATACGTCGCCGCGTTTGTTTGGTTTCGGTGTAGGTGTTAGTAACGGTGTCCCGCATTCGAACAAAACTATTTGATGATATCTACGTTACGTAACTTAAACCTTTTAATTCTTCGATAATATAAAATAGATAAACGAACGCGAATTCGTTATTTTGAATTTAACCCTGAGCGTATTAGACTATCGCGTAAAATGAATACGCGTTGTCTGTTGGTTTTCGTAAATACTGTAATCGAATTAAGTTAACGAATGTAGAGTGTATTAATCAACGCTCGATATATCGCGGGGCCATCCATTAAATACGGTTCATCCAGAATTCGCAAACGTTTTTCGAATTATTGATTTTTTTTAGCCTTCCGTGTCGTGTACCTTTTTCCTATTTCGAATAATTTTCCGTTTGTCATTAACTTTCCGTTTATGGCGGATTCCGTGTATTCGTTTATTACAAATACACAATAGTATAGATTTCAACGGTATTTGCATCCACACGAACAAAATAATGTTATGATATTACATGTCTCGTACGTTCAATTGAAGGATATTGGTACGAAATGTGCTATCGTTTTTATCGAACGAGGGTAAAGTGGTATTAATATGGCTAAACCGTTTGGCGTATTACAATTTTCAGTAATGCTTTATTAAGCGTCTATTATCCCTAAAATGTTGAGCTTATGTAAACATTCGTCCGCAAAGCAAACCCATGCAGAAGTTTCGGGTTCATTTTATCATAATAATGTCGAATACGTCCGATATTAAAACTGTATAAAGTAAATCGATTACGTATTTTTCAAAAAAAAAAAAAAAAAAAAAAAAAAACGAATTTAATACGCAGGGTTGTACTTTGTTTTATAATTATGACGAACTTTCAAAATACTTAGATTGTTTTTTTTTCACATAAAACGCCGGTAATTAAAACGATTTTTATCGTTCGCAAACTTTCGTAAGTGCCTCGTCTAAAATTCAAAATAAACGTACATTGTGGACTTATAGTTCGAAATATAATCGCGATTGTTTCAACGATGGCTTTATTCGTTAAATAACCGATTATTTTGTTTCCGTTAACGTGCGCGCACTGTAAACGAAACGTACAAACGAAAATTAACGGATCAACAGACTGACTGTTTGACATTAACTCGCGTAGGTACGCGCTAGGGAAATTAACAATAGAAATTTATTAAACCAAGTCGACCGGGCTATGTGCGGGACAGCGGACCTATCTTTGTTTTTACGTTTTTAAGTTTTCTTTGTTTTTACGCGCGCCCGATTACGGGTTTTACACTCATATCGGTATGACCGACTTTATGGTATTATTGCTTTCCCGGGTATCAGGCCTTGACCAGCAACAGGCGTTAGTTTGGAGGCTTAACGATAAACTCTTTACAGATTGGACACGAAACCTGGCACCGATTTCCGTATGTACGCGTTCGCGTTACACCAATGTCCCAGCCGTTCGACGTTCGTCAACAATGGTACAATTTTAAGTTGACGGCGCGTATCGTGTCGATAACGTAACGTCTCGTCGGGACGCGCCATTAATGTGTTCGAAGAGACTTGGGCGATTCGATTTTCGGCAAAACACGTTATGGAAACCGTTTCGCGTTAACGCGCCGTCATCGTAACGTTATTCGGTTAAACGACGAAAGTATCACCGCCCGTAGAATAATAATCGTCGTACGCGATTCGTCCCGAACGAATTAGTACCCGAGCCACCGTTACGCGGTAAATAACAGTGTTCGTCGAACGGACGAACCCGCGAAACCGTATTCGGCTACGCACGTCGTACTTATTAATGGTTATATTTCGATCGTTTTTAACGTATCGGTAAAATTCGCGACGTTCCGGATAATTATCGATTTATTCGCCGGTCGGCGCCGAGCTCTCGCGCTACGACAAATTCGCGGGGAAAACGTTCGTTCTCGTGTTTAGATTAATATAGACAACCCGTTCGTTTATTAATTCATTCGCGGTTATTTCGATTGGTCGAACGTGTATAAATGTAACGGTATCACGTCGGTCCGAGTCGTTGTTCATAAATAGTTCTCGTCTCGAACGAATCTGATTCCCGGCCCATATCGCGATATGGGTTTAAATTTTAGAACCCGAATTATTCGAGGAATCCAGATAACGAAAGAAACAAAAAACGTATAGTTAGAAACGCGAATAGAACAAATGTACATTATTATCGTTCGGGAGACGTTACCAGATATATTGTACGGACCGCGGCTCGTTCGTGATTACGCGGAAACAACCGTTACGTCTAACCGTCGATAACTACGTGCGAATCGAACCAATTATGTGGACGTTGACCATACGTTTGTAATGATTTGCACGCGCACCATAAAGCCAGCAATTAGTCGATATAGTTATTCAAGTCACTTGTGAAAATATATCGCGGACGTTGTATGATTTTATTTCAATAAAAACTGACACTCTCAGAATATCGGCCATATTATCAAAGTGTAACTTAATTACAAGAAAATGCATTAGCAGTATCTACAATAAGTAAAACAAATCACAAAAAATACTACGAAAAATGCGTAAACAGTACACGCGATAAGTGATGACCATCCGGGATAGGGTTACGAGACAAAACGAATATTAAGCCGAAGGACGAAGCATTTCCACGAAACCCTTTAGTCGACTTAAACGCGTACAACTTTATGAATATTCAAAGGGACAGATACAACGCGAAGGTCAAACACGACGAATTCTATAGCGCGAAGACCCTGACTAATCGATTTACCACCATGGTTTGATCGCGCTGATATAAGACAAAAAGTAGGTCCGACGAAGGGCAGTCTACAAAGAGCAGTTCGTATTGCAGTCTATAGCGCGGCCTACAGGTAGTCGACGTAGACAGTCGGTCGAGCAGAGGGGGCCTCTCTGTCCAGCAAAGAGAAGCCTCTCGTCTTCACGAACAACGGGGGAGGGGAGAAGTCTCTCATCAGCGTAAATTCAGTACATTTGACGAAGTTTCAGCTTCAGTTACTTTCGAGAAGTAGATATTCTGAGAGACTAGTGCAGTTAATTATCACCGGCAATATCTGCATTTGTCTCTTTTCACACTATCGGTGAATTTACATAAGCGAACTCACCGTCCCAACTTTTTCTCGGTTAATCTTAAACGTAAATTTCCTTTTTACCTTTTTAAACTCATTCAAATTGACATGATCGGAGAGCTAAGTGATTTGGTAATCAATTAACAATATTCCTAAGTAATTCTCAAATTCGGGATCCCGAAAAAAAATCTACGTAATAACTCGTTAAAGTTTCAAACACATGCCTCTCACCAATATCCATACATATAGGTCTTTAATCCGTTCGTTTCTTTCTCTTTTTGAGTTATCACACGTAAGTGTATATATATACATTTCTTAAATAATCGTTAACTCGCGTAGGGCGAACGTGAAAATCGACTATGTCGACGGTGCTTAGCGAATTTCCACGAGTTCGTTCAGGTGGTTTCGAAATGTAGTCGTCAGTGTATAATGCGGCTAAGGCTCCACGTTTACGCGGACGGAAATAAACACGCGCCTCCTAACCGTATAAATATCGTTAAGCGTTACTCGCGTCCGTTGTTCCGGAACATGCGTTGTTATTTCACGGCGTTCATGGTGGCGCGTTTGTCTTAGAGCTTCGCGTAACGCGTGCCAATGCAACGCGGGAGAGACTCGATCGACTAAAATCCGTTATAGCCCGAAACGACCGAGTCGAGCGTTCCGATTAAAACGTAACGAAACGTTTTAACGAGGACGGTTCGAAAAATAAACGTTTCGATATTTAAAATATACGAGGAACAAAAAAAAAAACGACGATTCGAGTTATATTATGAATAATTTATCCGTGGCGCGGGCGTTCCTCGTGATCGAAATTAATAATTGACAAATATCGATATAAAATGGAATTCGCGAAACGATTAGGTCGTATTTTGTTATTAACGAGCGCGGGGCGACCTTATTCTCGACAAAACTAATTAAACGGTGTCAATATTTTCGTACTCGCCGAACAGTGTTACGCAATTTTTACGGTATAAATTATACGAAACGTTGCGGCGCTTTATAAGCGGCGCCGTGATTACACAATTCTATTATTAAAACTGTTTTATAAAGGGCAAAAGTTTAAGTTGTATAAACGAAAAGCTACGCATTTATTCGAAACTCGACGGGTTAGTGTCGATATACGTATATATATACACACATACATATACATATATTTAAGACGAACGAAACGAAAGACATAAAACGTTCGTAACGTTAATTTACGTGGTCGTAAGGCGTCTTTACACTTTTGTAATTTCGATAAAAAGAAAATCGACTGTTTATCATCGGCGCATTTTATTGTTTAGATAATCCACTAGCGCGAAATGTAAGTACGCGCTGGTATACGTTCGGGAAATATTTTTCAATTAAAAATATTACGGCGTTTTTCAAACACGTCTCTACAATGTACGCGTAACTTGCGTACGAAATATAGTAAACGTTTCTTTTCCATTTTAGTTTCTCGTTTGCGCGAAGTATTTTTTACATTTTCCATCGTTTTCGCGGCCCGCGTTTATGGACAAAAATATTACACTCAGTACGACGTGTCAACGTAATATTAAACTGGAATAACGTAGCGTAAGCCACTCGTAGTGGCTTTGTTGGTCCCGTACGATTTCAATTTCCTCCGGACGACGTCCCGTAATTTCTGTTCCACGTTGTACATTTTCACACAATCGGCAAACAGTTTGAGCACAATAAACGCAATGGTCGGTCGTCGGTACAGCCCGAAATTGTTCGACCGGCAGTTTTACATTGTATCACTCGTACTATAATATTCCTTGCGGTATTGTAAGCGCCGTACGATACCAAAAACGCGAGTTATTTACGTACCGCGGCTTTCAAATTTGAAATAATCCGGAGAAGTGTGTAGGTAAACATAGTGAAACGTACGTTACGTCGTACCCGGACGCAATTTCCGCGCGCGTGTTTTTTCCTTCGTGTTCTTCGTCGACGTTTTCGCGTTTACGCAATACGTTTTATCCTATTTACCGTCACGATTTTGTATACACTGTTTGTTGCTAACAGAATCGAGTACGTCGGGGCGGTTGCTCATTTTTCAATCGCGTCGAAGGTTTTCCGATTGTTTACCGTCAAACTACCGGACGTAGTAAACGCGTCTTGGTGACGATTGTAGCGCACGGCCGTTTAAAAAATTGCCTAACTAGAGTGCCGTGCGTCACACGTTCACTACCATTTCTACGCAGAGAAGAACGTATTGTAACGATACGCCGCGCAATATCGTCGAAGTAAATGCGCTAAATACTATACGAATCGACGCGATATATTCGAATAAAAAAGTAAGGTCACATTATCGGGAATCGTGTCTAAGAAATTTAATAACGCCTCGTTAACTATCGTTTAGGCGAGCTGAAGTAAAAGATAAAATTGTCACGGATTACGAAACGAATCGTTACGTTTACGTTATTTTTTCATATTTTTAATTTTTGAGTTAAAACAGTGCCAAAAACGTTCGGGTTTTATATATATATATTTATATATATTTATATACGCGAAAAGCTATTATAGTGTAGTAAGAACGATGTTTTCAGTATATAATACGATACGTATCCGTACGTTTTTCTGAGCAACGAATAATGAAAAGACAGAGCTCGAGGTAATCGCGCGTAATTTTTTTACCGAAAACCGTTGCCGATCAATTAGGGCCAATAACGGCGATTAAGAGACGGTTGATCGATCGGAGTTCAAAACGATTCGTCTACGGGAGACTTGGGCGAAAATAACGTCGAAATAATCGCCGAGAAGTCTACCGAACGAATGTTGACGAAACGTCTTAAAGTAACACTTAAACCAACGCCGCCGTGGTTCAACAATATTGTCGGTCGACGATTGGGTGTTTCGCTTTCCGGAACGTAGACGCGCGTTCGTCGACGACAACGTAATTTTCGGGTTTCGCTGTCGCCCCCGGGATAGATTGTTTTCGCCGCCGTCGGTTTCGCGATAAACTCGACCCCGGGAGTTTTTACTGCGCGGACGAGCGCGCGTTTTAACGATTTCGTCGATTTCGGTCGCGCGAGACCGACGCCGACTAATAAAAAACAATCCTTTTGTTTTCCGCGTAACGGCCGTCGTTTGGTTAGGTAACGCGCGTAATAATAATAACGTACGCACGCACGCGGTCCGTCGCGACGCCCGCCGTGGGGCAATACTCGATTGCCGTCCGTTCGTTATTATTCCGGGCTCGTCCTAATCGAACGGTAGCAGCAGCGTGTCGTCGTCCGCTGGGTGGCTACGGAACGGACCCGTTAGTTTCCACTCGACTTACGTATTTCATTTCGTCGTTGGCCGATTAACGTAATCGGTTCAAATTCGCGACCTTGGGCGACTAATTCACGATTGATGTGCCCCGTTTATTCGACTCGCCAATGTTTTTTCGTCCGAACTATTGGAACGGTCATCATTTTCGTACGATACGTCCGGACGAAATACGCGCAACCGAAACGGCGGTACTTCGTAATATTTCGTATACATATATAAATATATGTGTGTGTGACGTTTAACGGCGAGAACGAATTTTCGAATTTATATTTATCATAAACATGTCGCCGAACGTTCGTAAAACGGAATTCCAACCGTCACAATTTCCGATAACCGATCGAAAATAACATCGAACCACCTTTGACGACGTTGTTAATAATAACGCATAGTTTTCCGGTTACTTATCAGATTTCGCGCGCGTCCCATAATATTACGCGACCGTCCGTTTCGGTCGACAGCGGTCGTTTCGGGCAACGGAAATACAACGTCTTGGGCGCCGTACACGCGCGTGTACGCGTGCGCGTTATTTGTAACTGTCAAGACGACGACGGTGGACAGTTTTAAATTGGGGACCACGAGATGTGTCGTCCCCCGTCCGGTAGTTAACGATTTTGATTTCTTTTGTGTGTCCCGTCCCGACCGGGCCGTCATCATATATGTTAAATTGAAAACTTCGCCAAAACGACCGTAGTGGGACGCGTATCACTCCGATCGTCGTTGCCGGGCGTCTCGGCGCAAAGCGAAAACAAAACCCGGCGCTTCGATAACGTTCGCTTGCTTTCGATTTAATACGGACCGCTTGGATTCCACGCCGTCCGTGTCCGTTTGCCGTTTTTCTTCCATACGAAATAACCGGAACGTCGTACAGCAATCGTTATTGGTATTATTAGCGTTCCGACGAAATAAAACGACGCGCGCGATTTATTACGAAATAATCCGCCGAGGCTTCCCGAGTATTTAATAACGTCGCGAATTCTATAAAAACGAAATGGCCACCAGCGGATTTAGCGGGTAACGGGCCGCCGGGTTGATTAACGACGTTTAGTCGACTTTGCGCGTTCTCCCTGTACATTCCGCCTCCTCTCCAGCCCTCCCCCACCCACCCGCGAACGGCGTATTTTATTATAGATATTTAATTGTCCCGTAAACGCAATTGGCACTTGACTGGAAATATATCGCCGTTTCTTTGGCAACCCTCGATTATTGAAACCGCGTCTTAATCATTTCTTCGGAGAATTCGTTATAATCGTTTTGTTTCCACGGCGCAACCACTATATCACGTTCGCGCGCAAAGTTGGCGGCGACGTGAAGGGGAAAAAAGATCGTCAAAGTTCACATTATCTTTGGTAAACGACGTTGTTCCGAGTTTAAACGATATCGCGGGACGTCAAGCGTTCAACCGTGCGTAAGTCGTTAACGAACAACAGATATTATAATTTCTGGAATTGAAATCCGCTCGAGAATCGCTTATTTCGAGAATCCAACATTTTTATTTGTAGTTAGTTTCTCTGAACGGTCACGATACCCTCGAAATGTTCTCGACGTAACTCAATTATAACACGAAAGTAAAAGCAATACGTCCCTCATCGTTGGCGATAAAGGCGACATTTTCGCTTGTTTTTCGCGCGAAATTCTTCGGTCGGCTTACGGTCGCGATTACAATCGCGGCGTCCGCCGGATCGTAATAGAATGCGTCGTTATACCGGGGATCGTCATTTACGTACGAATATATTCTAAACGATTAATTGAAAATATCCGCGGCGAAAACATTTCCCCGAACCGATATCAAAAAAAGGTATAAAGAATAAAAGTGAACGAATCGTATTTTTAATAACTATTCAACGACGGACGATCGATTCGTTTGATTGTTTTCGCAATCCGATCGCTCCGAAAATATAATTATTTTTCGATTTTTCAAACAAACAACGGTTCAAAATGTTACGCTATGTGTATGTGTGTGTGTGTGTGTACAGTCCACGATACAAATTCATTTTGTCACGAACATTAAAAGAGTGTAAATCTAATTTCGTGTAGTATTGAAGACGTATACATACTTGTGTGCGCGTGTGTATATATAAATGGATGTATCCTACGTCGTTGTACGCGCAGGGGCTTATAAAAGTTACGGAACGATAAAGCGCAACTTCCACAAAACGAAGAAACTTCGAATTTTAATTATTTTTTTAACGACGATTTTAAATTTTACAAACACGCGGGCGTTTAATTTAGTTTTAAAAATATAAGCCGTTATTTTTTTTTGTGTTTTTTTTTTTTTAAATGAATTCACGTGGCGTTTTGTTTTCGACAATTTAGTAAATTAAAAACAAACGAATTTCTTATAACGGAGTCGTTCCGCATTTCGTGACTGTCGATTTCGCGATCAAACAAACGTGACAACCTTTCGGTCGGCCGATGTCTATCGGATTCCATTGATTTTCGATTATTTTCGTCGATAAATAATTAATTTCGTTACCGTTTCAAATTTCGAACGTTTTAACGGACATTCGACCTTCAACGTTTTCGGGTTAATAACGGTTTAATAATAAACAAGCGTTAAATATTTGATGGAAAGGTTAATTGTTGTTGTTATTGATATATTTTCGCGATTTAGAGCATTAAACGATTAGCGTTAAGAACATTTACCGTCAAAAATTACGAAACATGCGTGGTTTATTCGTTCCGATGAAATGCCATTTTATCAATCCGCAAACGTTAAAAAAACGTACGTAAATGCCACGCGGGTCGCGAATAATGAGTTACGTGCGAGGGTAGATAAATCGCGATCGAAATAAAGTCTTCTACTCGCTGCCAATTTATAGTTATTATTATCGTTTGGCACCGAGAGTAATTAATTGGTCGTGAAATTAACTTTGTTCGTTTCTGACGAGAACGTGACAGAACGAAGCCTAGCACAAACGTAACGTGAATGAACTTTAAAACAACGAGTCGTGATCGCGTATTTAATCGCCGGAAAACTTAAATCCGATCGTCAATCGTCGTCGTCCTACACGCCACACAGTTAACGATAGTGAAACGGTGTTGATACCGGGTATCTGGTCGTCCGTCAAAATTTAACCAATCTGACGCACTGAGCAAACATCGCGACAGATGACCCGTAACTCTGTGACGAACGAAAACCGCCGGAACGAAGTGGAAGAGCACTCTTAACCGTTGCCGATATTGTCTGGACGTCGCGGGGCAGAGTTCGATTTAGTCACTTGGCCATCTAGAACGGTTACTCGTGAACATTTTGACCGGTAACGGAAAGCTGGATATGTGGAACGCGGTCGTATCGCTACCTCGGTCGTAAAATATTATAACTTTCGGCGTTCCGCGTGAAAGATTATACGGTGTTTTTGGACGAAAGGACAAGTTTATCTTACGGATTGTCTGGTGAAAGGAGCGATCGTATTATACTTTGTACTGTACGTCGAGGCTCTGAAAACTTTACAGGGACGGTCGTGTCGTATTAGCCTAATGTAACTTAACGGTGACCAAAATTATCGGACCCAAATTGAACGGAAGTTTCGAAGAGCTAATATTTCGACGACGGTGCGAAAAGAAATTTGCGAGACGGTGGGAGTAATGAATATTCTCACACGAATACTGACGTAATGTGGTTTTTTTTCATAGCTCTCACTCGCTCTATTTTCGAAAAATTGACCATTGTGCGTCACTGATCACTCAATCCCCGAACATAGTTGTACAAAGTGTTTTAAGCGAACGCAACGGTGAATAATACCCCGCGCATCTTACTCCCGAAATTAAAGTTAATATAAACGTTCTCCCGCCAAATCGTACGCGTATTATTATTATTATTATTATTGTCGCGTTATGACGATAACCGACAATAACGATTGTTAATTTGTCGGACGAGAAATATACAATTTTCGTTAACGTCGATAGTAACGCGTCTACTTCGTCCCGAGTAAAAACAATCGTTTGATACGGTTCGCATTAATCACGTCGGTTAAAGATTATAAAAAACGATTTCGTTTCGAACGTCTGTACGTTTAATTAGCGGCGAACGGCGTTTAGAAAAACGGGTCAAAAGCGCGGCAAGGGGCGTTCGGCTACACCGTATTATTCGCTATTCGTTGTCGCCAACGTTCTACGAAGACACACGCAAATCACTCGCGCTAATTGGTTTTTAAAATAGAAACCAACTCCGTGTAAATTAAACGCAGTATTCAGACATATCTCGTGCGCACGGCCGGCTATTAATTTAATCGTGTCGTTAATCTAGAAAATAGGGGCAGACGCGGTGTTTAAATTACGAACGAAAATATTGTTCACATACGGCAAGGACGACGAACAATACGCGACGTCGAAGGGATGTAAAACGCGAAATTTCGTTAATTTTTTATTCGTCGATTTCGCCGCGAAACTGCTCCGCCGACGTATTTCGAACGCGGTATAATAAAACAAAAAACGTTTTCCTTAACGTTAATTCCTTTTGCTTTTTTTAATCGTACCCGATTAATTCAATTTTAATATATCACGGAGACCGTTTTGTAATAGCGACGAATTCGTTTCACGGTTCGCTAATAAAATAATTTCTGAATAAAACGCACGGCCGTTATTATTTCACCGTTATAGGACAAATATTATCGTTAAATTATTATTATTTCTTTTATTTTTATTTCCGCGGTAATGAATGAGGTTTTAAAAAGTTATTATTTTTTAAACAAGTGGTAAACCTTTCGCGTAAATAATAAAAACGAAAATCCGAGTGATTTATTACGCGGTATAAAAAAGGTCTGCATTTGCAACGAAAATATAAGTTACGATCAGTACCAAACATAAATTTCGTCTTAAGTCGTTGGTTATAAGTAGAACAAAAATGCTGACTACCTAATGTTTTTTGTCCAAGCCAACTGAACAAACGCGAAAATAAATATAAAATCGAGATTACAAACGCAATATGGTCTACTTAAATGGCGTGTCGATTGTTAGTGGCATTTAACGTAAACGCAGTTTCGTCTGTCCGAAATAACTTATTTCCAATAATACGTTTTACTCGAATAAACGATCGTGTAATCCGTGCGAAACATATGTTCTCATTATGTAACACTGTTCGTTTTTTAAATCCGACCGAGGGAAAATATCGTCAACGAAGAAAACAATCTGTCAGTATTGTCGATATCGAGGTTGGAATAAATGGTTGTTCGAAATTCGACCGAGTCGGATTATATTCGAAATTTTGTACTCGTTTTTACTGCAAAACCACCTAAACAACGTTTGCGTTTAAACTTCTCTACTTGCAATTTATATAAACGTATAGTTTAATAATAAACATTATTTGCGCGTATAATTTAACTTTTATCTCGAATGCTCTTCACTTCCTCTAAAACGTTATTATCTACAAACGTTACGCAAATATATTATATATTAAGCTAACCAAATTTTATTTACGCGTAAAACCGAACGGTAATAATTTACGAAAACGTTCATTACGCTTAAAACTTTAGTTTTGAATTTGATTTAGTTTTTCAGCTATGCGTACTTTATCGATAATGTATACATTTGGAGTATTCAAAGAAAAATTCTACGAAACAAGTTTTCGTTTTATTTACCAAATACGCATTTCGGAAACAATGTTGTCGTCTCCAGCGTTGTATAACAACCGATTCATTATTGTGTAAAAATTGATTCAGTTGTTCTACGACGCGGGCGACGAAAGCGACGTTTTTCCGAAACGCGCTTTTGTTAAGCAAAACGAACGTTTTTTTCGTACAGTATGTACGGTCTTTTTCTTTAAATAGAAATCAATATCCACCAGCGGGACAGAATAAATCCAAATATCAATTTAAAATTAAACAAACGTGTCAACTCGGTAATTTATAGTTAAGTAAGGTCAAACGAAATAATATATTTCGTAACTCCGGGGCATGCTAGTAACTTACAACTTGTGGGCTATAACGATTGTTTTTAATTTAAAGCGTTTTTATTCCGTTCGAATTTAAAAAAAAAAAAAACGGTAGTGGCATTTTTTATTTTTTTATTTTTAATTAGAAAGCAACTCCGAGGTAAAGATATAGTATAATTACTAGTATGTGTAGCGTATATTTCGCTCGCTACATTTATCACGCAATATTGGTATAAATTATTCGGTTAACAATTTCTACCGCGAATGTCGAGTGTAAAGTCGACGGCGTACTGCGCCCTAATATTTTAATATATTTCCGTAGCCGTAACGGTATCAGAACTAAATCGTTTAAAACGCGCATTTTTTATTTCGTAAAATATGTAAACGATTCGACGTATAACATTACGGTTACTTAATTTAATATATTTGTGTAACTGTAAGCGAACGAATTTCGGTCGTGCTAAAAAAACACTTTAAACAACCGGGGCGTATTTAGAATTCTAAAACGGTCGTGGAGCTATTACTCGTTTTTGATCCGCGCCTAGATTTTCGAAATTGCCGAGGTATCGACAACTCACGCCCTATTAGAATCGGCAAATTGCGTGTATAAGTCGCAATTTGAAATCACGGTCTTTTTGACGTTTCGTCGAAATTCAAAACGACATCCGTTAATCCCGATTCGGTAATTTCGAACGCAACTTAAATACGGTCTACGAATAACTCGGAACATTTCGACATTTTCATAACGACAATTAATTTTCCAAAATAAATTGTCGACGTGAACCCTATATGTACGCCTATATAGAAAAATGTTTCCGAAATTTCGGGTGGTAGGAGTGGAGGGGAAGTGCTGTAGCTCTTTCGGGCCCTCCACGAAAATATGTCCCCGCTGTGAGATATATTAACAAACCGAGCACGTCGGTTTTCGTGAAGCGTAATCGATATTCGTGTTTGTAAAATTATGCACATACTCTTGATTACGAAGCGAGTGCAAACGGTATCGCGATCAAACGCGCGTATATTTTGAACGACGTCCACGAAGAACAAATGAACGCCGGGCGTCTAGATCGCCATCGGATATTAATCGTTTTTAATTATCGCCAATACGAAGATTATACAACGATTTAACTCCCCGTATATTTTATAAGCGTAAAATGTTAAGTAATAGAAATTGCGATCGTGGACGATAACGTGAAATTAGTGTCTCGTAAAATTTAATTTAAAAAAAATACGCGCACCCGCGCGTCTGTATAATACAACTACGTGTATTGCAATAAAATTGTATTTATAAGTTAATAAACAAGGTAATTTGATAATTTAAAGTGGAATTCTTCAAACCGTATTGCACAATTCCATTACTCTACAATATTAAATACTAAATAATGTTACCGTTCGGAATTGAATTCTCGTGGGACGCCTTGTACCAACAAAAAACCATTCGTATTTTATTTATTAAAAAAAAAAAATCGCTTAACTTACCGGTAACGTTCATTTACGTACAACCGTGCCAGACTCGTATTTAAAACGAACGCGTTACGTTCTATACGCGCTCCTCGTACATTTATTAATGTAAAAATATCGAAATATAATCGTTTTAATAATACGGGTGTAGTTATTGTTATTTTAATTTTTATACTAAAACGTCGGTAGGTAACACGGCGAGGAAAAGGGGTCTCCAGAAAAACATCGATATATTGCGTATATAATTTATACATTTTTCGGGATTTTATTCGTTATTGAAAATACGCAATAATTAGGTCACACGTACGACAAAGGAGAAGCGTCTTAATTGCTCTTACCAATATGCTCTAACAATGTCCTACAATAATAATAGCGGGGTATCGTAAAGTATCGGAGTTTTAGGCGAGGGAAAAAATTCGTCGTTTCTTCGTTCCGCGGAGCGATCGTTCCGGGAGATAGAGGAGGGGTGGCATTTTCACGCCACAACTTATCATTTCGGGTGTACTTGGACGAAAAATTGGAATGAAACCGTTGGGGCCTACCGCGGACGGGTGTGGCGACCGGGATAGGAAAGCGCCCGAGTGTACAACTGAAACCGACAGTAAAAGCGTAACAACTAAATTCTTCTCCGCAATTAAGATTAACAGCCACGGGCGGGGGTTGACAAAAACAGGTGGGCGGGTGAGTTGTTTTTTCGGAGATGGTGGGGGGGGGGGGTTAAATCTTATGTGACGATTAAGCCCGAAAACCTTCACCTCCCTCGTAGATTAAATTACTCTAATTTCCGTTTCGCCCGGATACCCCCCGTAGGACTTTAATAGTGTATACATACACACACACACACACACACACACACACACACATACACACACATATTTCGGAACATTCCATTTTATTTACGTAGACTCGGAAAAAATAAAATAAAACCGTCACGCTAAAACAAATTAGTGTTTCGCCGGCGATAATTATACTGGCGACTGGTATATAGGAACGAACGATATTTGCGCGTTAGGTTTTTCTCGGTCGACCCCATACGGTCGCGTCAAACGAACGAATATATGTATATATTTGCTCGTAGCACGTTCGGGACACGGATCAAGTCGACCGTGTCGTGCGGTCGCACCTGCGCGAAGAGTTCATCTTCTATACGGATCAGTCGATGACCACTGGTTTTCGGCGAACATCGTCCGGCGGACGGGCCTTTGGCGACGTACGCCGACGATATCGTCGCGACGCTCGCCGTTGATTCAACGCGCCCGGCTACGAATGTCGAAATAGACTAACCGACGGACGGTTTGTCTAGTCGGAACGATAAACGATTTCGGGACCCGGCTTCGTTGGTGGACGAACGTCGGGCGGTTCGCCGGTAACCGAATACCGGGGGGGGGGAGAAGAAAGCCAACGTAATACGACGTCCACGCGTATCGGAAACGCAACGGACGTCGATTGTTACGGACAATGCTAGCGGCGACGGAGACTCGATATACAATGTTAATCCTTTGTGATTGCGCAACGTACCGTTACGTTCGCGTTGAAATTAAAGCAAGTTTTCGGACGATATGTTTACCGAACTCGCGGAACTTGGCCTCCGGCGTAATAACCTCGAACAATTTACATTTTCCAAATCCGTATTCCGTTCGTATTATATTCCGTCGGCGCTCGCCCGAGTTGTATTTTACATAATATTTGATCGTACTCGTAAGATTTGCGCGTACGCCGTTCGATGTTCTCCGATTACTAGCGGTATGTTTCGTTTTTAAAACGTACGATAACGACCATTTTCGGTAACTTGTCGTTTCAAACGCCGTCTAATAAGTAAATAAATATATATACATATACGTCAATACGTACAATCGGCGGAAAAATAATCCGAAAACGAACGTTTATCGTAGTTCGGGTGAACAGGGAACGCAATTATTCGCGAAACATTTTTAAATAGGCGTTTCTACCAGTATAATGTACGTTCTCGTAACCGAAATCGACGGTTTTTTTTTTCGAATTTCCAACTCGATTATTTCTACAATTATGTATCGAAAACTTAAAACAATTTCGTAGGACGCAATGCGACGTACAACATTCGAAATACCGATCAATATTTCGTCGAAACTTTTTAACGATAGTTTCCAACTATCCATTTTTGTATTCGCTTATTATTATTATTATTATTATTATTATTATTATTATTGCCGAACGGTAGTACTCAATATTTAAGTCAATTTCTACGAATGTTTAATACGGACAATATATTTTATACCGTTATTGCGATAACAATTCTTCGTAATATCGAATATTTGGTTGCCCGATACACGAAGTAAATGTCAAATATAAACGCTTGTATATTTCGCGGTAGAAAATATTTGCCAGAGACGAATATCTATATTTTCCCAGGAACCGAACGGACGGACGTATTCAAATTACGAACGCGTTTCTAATAAAAGATGTTATACAATTCGTGTAACATTACGCGCCCTAAGGATTATCCGAAACTACGACGATAACAATTAACAATAAACGTAAAAGTTATTATGTTTTTTTTTTGTTTATAAAAAGTCGCCGTTATTCGACGTTTTTTTAGCGTATTTCAGCCTGCAATCTAACGATCAACCGTTAATTCGAATTCGCGTCGGGTCGTTTAACGTTTGCCGCCGATAATATTTATTTCGAATCCAGCGTTAACAATGGAAATCGCGAGATAACGGCTATAGCGAGCAATTTATACGAATTGACGTATTCCGTCGAACGTAACGAATGGTCGTGTCCCGGCTTCATCGCGCCATGTCACTTGTAAAATAATCGTCAAAGTAGCGAAAATTTGCGTGCTACAAAACGGTAAGATAGGAATCGGGTAGGCGTGACTAACGTTATAGCAATTAACAAGCGACGTAACAAATTAACAGCCGGCAATTCGAAAGAAATTTCGTGAAAATATAACGGTTTAATTGACGGGCGCGTGTATCGTTTAATGTGCGAATATGGGACATATGTCGGTGGCAACGGCACCAGGCAACTACTTCCTTCCCCATCATGCCGTACGCGAAATAGACAATGGTGACGTAAAATTATGGGTAGTGTTTCACGCATCTGCCAAGTGTCCGACCGGTGTATGCTTAAATTCTGTACTATATCCCGGACCGAAGCCTCAACAAGATATTGCGGACATTTTGATTCGCTTTCGTTTGTTTCGTCGCGCGTTTGCCACCGACATCTGTAAAATGTGTCGTCAGGTACATCGGATATTGCCCGATCCTTCCAACACGGGAAGTTCCTCTCCGCAAGCTGAATTTGCGGAATACGACCTGAACACGTACGGAGTCAACTGCGTTTTGCAATCAATTGCCAGAGTTATCCTCACGTTCGTAATGCGTCACTGTTACGATATTCGTCGCGGGGCTGACACAGTGGATTGGCCCTCCAATCGGATTCGATATCAGTGCTTGCTCGTTCCGGCTTGGAGCCCCGAAAACGGTCGAGCACCGGTTGTGCTACTACTACAGGCTGTTCCCTCTGGAGATTCGAGAGTGTATGGCGTCCGAGCAGTGCGTAATCGTGACATTTTTTTTTCTACTTTCGCGTATATTTCGCGCGTTAACGACCCGGTCGTTTGTGATCGATTGGTTTACTTTGTAACGTTCAATTTTTTTCGCGGTCTTGTTGCGCGTATTTATTTTTCTCGGTTCGTCAAATAGCCGAATATATCACGCGAGTCAGGGTAGACAACCGCATAATCGCGAGATCTGTTGGTTTGGTTGGGCGACGATCGCCCCTAGTGCGGTTTTACGATACGTCGATTAATTAACGGTCGCGCATATCGTTTAACGTCGAACGTAAAACTATAAAGCGACACGGGCGGGATAGTTTGACGTAATATGGACGCGAAATAACGTAAACGTCCGCAAGTTCGTCGCCAATGTGCAAACGTCTCGTACGCGTCGCGCCGATGTGGTGGAGAAAGTTTACCGCGGTTTTATATTCGACTCGCGTTCGGCGAACGTTCTCCCAGTGTTTTCGTACGAAATTCGTAGGATCGAAAACCGTGTTATATTGCGCTTTGCGCTCCGACACGCTTTCGAAGTAACGTAAAAAGCCGTACCTAACCCAAACGCGGGTTGTTTTTTTTTCCCGTTTCAACTTTCGATTATTACGTTTTGATTTTTAAACATACGTCGTACCGGTAATCGCGAATAACGTGTTTCGCG
Source organism: Geopemphigus sp. TES_GeoC_2020 (assembly GCA_025469175.1). Taxonomy (NCBI): domain Eukaryota; kingdom Metazoa; phylum Arthropoda; class Insecta; order Hemiptera; family Aphididae; genus Geopemphigus; species Geopemphigus sp. TES_GeoC_2020. The sequence continues at coordinate 39,269 of JAIPRN010000529.1, read as the reverse complement.
TTAACGATCGCGCGGGAAAGCGCCCGAATTGTCGGAAGAAAAACCTACGTTTATTTAGGTCGTTACGAAACGAAACACGGTGTTTCAGCGTCGCGCTAAACGGTCGCGGGCCGTCAATCGCAACATGTTTTACGCTCACGACGTAGTAATAGGAGAATTATATTTGTACACAATTTCGGGAACTATCCGTATTTACCGTACGGAAATGTTTCGTTCCGTTTCAATAAGGCGTTTTTATTTACGCGGACGAAGGTGAGGGTGAATTCGTTTTTTTTTTTTTTTTATTCGGGCGTAATTTATTTAAATATTATTCCGCGCCGTTATATTTTACGAGCGAACAAAACGAAAATACTATAATCGTATATACACACAATAATAATATTTATCTTATATAGTGTAAAACAATATTCACTCGAAACATATATATATATATATATATATACAATCGTGGGGCATTTGCAGGGATGTGAGCCTAGGACTGTGGGTTTTTTTGATGTTCAACCCTACACCCCCGCTACGTACCCCGGCCTCACGAACTTTTAACGCGTTTACGCAAACCAGTATTATATACAGTTAAATAATCGCGTTCACGGATATGCGAAAATAAAAGTTATTTAACCGCCCCCTGTACGCGAATAATAATTTTTTTCCTCGCGTTCCCGGGCGTTTGTTCGAACGCGCTCGCGACACGCGCGCTGCCCGTCATCGAGTGTCGCATCCTCCCCACCCTATCCCCAACCACCATTGTTGCGTAACAAGGGCAGATCCCATCGGGTCGGCGGCGGAAAACGTATACGTACTCGTACCGACCGTGTACTTTCGTGATTTATAGCGCGGAACACGCGTGTCCAAACCGCGGACGATTGACGTCGGTACCTATCCCGAACGTGCTCATTTTGACATTGTTCTAACGCGTCGGTTCTTCACATTATACACACCGAAATTGAACGAAAAACAACGAACAGTCGCCGCCGCTGTTAGTGCTGCTGCTGGACGAATATTCGCCGGACTGTTTTGGTTCTCGGCGACCGGTCAACGTTTGATGCGGCGAACGATTCGCATTCTTTCTCGGCTCACTTCCGAAACATATTTTTCGTTCGCGTAGTATCGACGCGTTCGTAATTCCGTAAAACACAATCAATCACCGAAAACGCGTTTGCTCAACGGTCTGTTACGGCATTTTATCGTACAATAATGAATTCGTTACGTTTTAAGTACGATTTCGTTAAAACCAGACAATGTTCGCTTCGTTTTATTAGGTTCATTATCAGGTTATGTTTCCGCAAACAGTTCTAGCTAGACTGACTCGCGTATTACTTTCTTTCCCGAACGTATTTTCTAAATAATTATTTTCGTTTTAAGCCCGACGAGTTTTCGTCATCGTATTTCCACTATACGTTCCGCTTCGTGCGTACACGTGGACCGTTGTAACGACGCCGTTCCTAGTTTGCCGATACGGCCTATATTACATATACGACGGAATATACGACCACGCTATTTGAAAATTCCCGCGGAATATAGTCTAATGACCGAACGTGACTTTCGAACGACGGTTCAATGTAGGAAATCGTAGGCAATTTTAATGGAAAACACGGGTACGGCTTTCAGATCGGGAAAGTGTCAAACATTTGACGGACGCGTCGTGAAACGACGAATAAAACCGTGAATAAGACTTTTGACTCGGAGCCAAAAAGTAGGCACTTCCCGTAAATTACGATTATTATCCTAAAAGAACCTATATTTCTCTCTATACGGAAATATATATATCGACGAATTTCAAACGTAATTTATCATCGACGCGCTAGAATATTATATAGTCGTCGAATTACAAGTAACAACAGTTCCCCGAGTGAAATCGATAAGTTAGTAATGAATCAACGTTCTCTCGGTACGTGATCGCGTTATGCGCGAAAACCGTGTAAATATTTTTTGAAATTCAGCCCTGGTAAGAATTTCAACCAAACGCGTATTACCATTTTTGATTTACGTCGTGATTAAGTAGACTTACATTTAAATAGAACGTTTTCCGTTCTTACATATTTCGTATAGTTTATATTTAAATTACATAAAATTAGTATATATGTGTTTGTGTGCGTGCGCGTGTGTTAACATATAATTTGAAAAGGACGAACAAACACCATAGTAAACCAAACTTTGCGCACAGTACCTGACCAGACAGCTCTTTGTAATGGAAATTTCAGAACAACCTACTTCATTTCTATGCATTCTAGACAATATACCAGCAAATTCTTTACAACCGCAGGCATTAAAAATGTATATATATGTATACATATTAATGCGAATAGTTTAGCTCATATTTCGTACATTACTTTCTTTCGTATTATTTAAATTCCGCGTAGGACGTTAAACTAAACGTATACGTTTACTGAAAATAAAACGTAATCAATTTTTTCGCCCCGAATTTAACCTTCCATGGCCGAAAATAGGTCCGTATCATACAGGCGTCTGCACTTTCTATTGAAATTTTCGTTTAAAATAAATACAGAAAAATAAACGTGTATAAATATTAATCTAAAAGTTATTTGTTTCTTTAGCGCATTCGGGCATTACATTTTACGCGAATAATTAACGAAACGTTTTTTGAAATTCTAATCGAGAATTCAAATTGTTTTGACGAAAACCATCAGAATCGTTTAGGTCTCGGCGAATAAGACAATATTGTAATAACTATTAATCACGTCGCGCTTGCAACGTTCGTATATTATTGGAATTTGTTGAAAATGATATATCGCTATTTTATATTTCAATTTGTATCCAAATAAAATATTTTTTTTTAATATATTTTAAGGATACGTGGTTTAAATTAAATTAGTCCCGAATGTTCGATTACATTAAGTGAAATAAAAACGTTTTCATTTTTTCTTAATATTTAAATACCATATGTGATTTTATACAATCACGCGCACACACTTATACACTGTAATACACGTCAAACGTATTATATATATATATATATATAAATTCCTGTGTATGCCTACCTAAGTGACTTTTAATTCTCGTTTTACTTTAATGTCTGCACGTATAATTCATATTTTTAGACACGCGAAATTCAACGATACACGAATGTATGGACTCGTAGCTTTATTATTCGGCGACAACCGTAAATGATATACGACGAAATATTATATTTTCGGTCGTATTTTAACTTGACGGAACTGGATTTTCCGGAAATTAAATATTTCACCGACCGTTTGATTTTTGAAGGGTCCGAAAATAAAATTTTCCGAAAATATCCGCGTTGATTTAAAAAAAAAAAGCGTACGCGAATAGTTAGTAATAACCGTCCTTCGTGAAATACTCGTTTCACGCGCCGTAGTACCAGTCGGCGTGACATACACTACGATAATCATCGATAATCTCAAAACGATAATTTTGATTATTGTGATTCGTACATTGAAAACGTATGCCACGTGCCGAAAAACGGTTTTCGATTATTTTCACCGTGACTTACTTTTAGTTATTAAAGTACGTTGTTCGCCGAATTTTAAGTGTATAATTGATTTGGTAATTAAACCGATAAATCGTCTCGATTTTCGTTTTATAAACGGTTCATCGCCGAAAATTCGCGTCGAAAAATAAAATATAATCGAATACCGTAACGCGGGCCAAATTATTATAGTTATCGAATTCATAACGGTAATAAATTATAATATAAAAATATCCTTCTCCGGTAGTTCTTAATAAGAAAAACCTCGTTGTTTGCCGGTTCTGTCGAAAACTATATATAGTCGGAAATATTCAACCTCGCGCACGTCCCGATGAGTTATCTTTTCAGTAAACAATGCAACGTCACGATCAGATGTTCAAAAATTTATTAGTTTATACGAAATTATCGAAATCGATAACGAATAACGAAATTTCGTAATTCGTTATTATTTTCGATTCAAACGTTAACGGATGTCTATGTACAAACGGAGTTTTTTACGGATTTCCGTTTCGCTTAGTCAATTTGTAGGGGCCGAAAATGAATTACGGATGGCCGCGTCGGAATTAATCGTTATTCCTCGCTAGTTTGTTAGCGACGTAAGTAGTACAACCGTGACACGTCCAAATTAACTACGACGTATATGGAATTTAATATTGTATTCGTTTAATGGATAAAGCCAAAATAACGGTATCGTTCCGAATTTCAGACGTTCGAAAACGTAATTCGCCGTCGTCCCAGCGCGCGCCACGTTAAAATTATAATTATCGTTTACGAAAATTGGTTTTTGTTCCAACGCCGCGTCGGAGACGAAAAAAATAGAATCGCGCCCGTCTTAAAGCGTAAATCGTCAAAACAGTCGTTCTGTTTGACCTTTATAAAACGTACTACCAAACACGGCCGACCGTTTTTCGTCGCTTTTGTTTCTTTGGCAAACGATATATTATCGGGAAAGTCCTCTCCGTAACAATTATTACGGACGTAAATAGTAATTTATCTACGATTCCGTTCGTGTACGTCATTCCATTCCCGTGTGTTCGATTTAGTATAAATTCTTATTACGAATAATACGTCTTTCTCTAGGTTAACTCTATACTATGTAATTATACACGAACGTAAACGTTTCGAATCTAAGCGTAATAATAATACCGGGCGACGTTCGTCGTTCGGTCCGATAACGGGCCGATAAACGCGAATCGTCGATCGTCCGTAAATTACTATGCCGGGCGCGGCGCACCAGCCGAACGGTTCTCGTACAAGAAGATTTTTTTTCGGCGCCTCCGGAATCGTATCTAATGTCGGGTCGTTATCTGTAGGAAGATCCCAGTTAATCTGCCTCGGGACGCTACATAATAAAGTTCGCGGCAGCGTAAAGAGGTCCGGACGACACGACGGGGTCTATATATACGGGATCGTCGCGGATTAGAAAAGCCGAATACGGCGGTTCGTTTCGGCCGTTCGGTGCGTTTCGGCGAGCGGTGGAGTGGGTGTGTGGTTCGTTCGAGTCGAATTTTAATAATAATAGTCGCGGCGGCGGCGGCCAACAATACGACGTTGTATCCGAACTGTGTATACGCGTAATTGATACCGTAATAAAATTATAATAAGGATTTTCTTTTCGTTATTACGCAACAATGTATTCCACCGATGATGTGCCCACGTGCGCGGGGCCTTGGGTAACGTTTTAATGGAGTTCTCTTAAGTGCACGTTAGTTTTTCGTAGGGAATGTACCACTTACGCCGCACGGTGTACCCGAAATCGAAAAATTCAATCAGAGCCCCAACCGAGTAACGCGAATAATAACGGCCGGAGCGTAATATTATTAGCATATTATACATGGGCCGACGATTTTTCTATGGTTCTATTCCCCGTGTACGGTGCCGTTGTCACTGAAAGTCTATACATATATCGACGCGATATTCGACGGCAATTATTTATCGAACTCCGCGCGCGTAAATGTTTGCCGGCCGTTTTTAGCGTTTTGCGCGCCGCCGCCGCGTAGATCGCGCGCTCGGTTAGTTCATCGGGAGCGTTCGCCACCGCCGAATTAAACGCGTAGTACGCGAAACGCGACGGGACTAGACGTCTCGGGTAAATTCGCGGGCGCGCGCCCGTAGACGATTAATATGGTTACCGTCGCGTAACGTATTTGGGCGGAACGAAAGTTATTATTGACGTCGGCGTGCGAGGTTACGCCGTCGGACCGGCGGACGTAAAACGGGAAAACGAAACGGACGGCCGAGCCGGATTCGGGAACGGCTCGTTTCCAACATTACCGAATATACAGGCGTGCCCGGAGACCGCGGTCGATTTATTTTCGGTCCGTTCCCGTACGTATATACAAATTAGATTAGCGTTTCGGGAGCTCAGGGCGCGCGCCACCCTAAATTAACGAAACGAACCGGGACGTTTCACTTTTCGCTCGCGCTTTCTCCTAACGGTCATTAGTTATTCCGGTTTAACGTTTCGTTTACCATAATACGCCGTTTCGCGCGTAATAATCAAACACGAAACTTTTCCACCCGACCGATTTATCTATCTCGTTGTCGTTGTTCGATCGGCGTACGCGTGCGTAACGTGATTCGGTCCGTCCAGGCCGGACATTTACCGGCCCGCAAACAAGTTCGCTCGCGTAACAGCGGCCGTCCGTCGTCGCCCGGAAATATCGCGCGAACCACGTTCGTTGCACGAAAACAACGCCCGTAAGGGACTCGCGGTTTTACCATTCGTTACATTCGGTTCGACAATAACGCGAAACGAATCGTAACGTTTGCCGCGAAATCGTTCGAATGGACGATGAGCGCGATAACGCTTCCGGTATACTTGATATTCGCGTCGAGAGTTTGTCTAACGGTTGATACATTTGTACGTTTGACCAATCGTCATGAATTACGGATTAAACGAGAAATCGTTTCAAGTATATATTTATGCGCGCCGCGAATTCGACGGATTTGAAACCGAACGGGACGGATCACGCGACGAAAACGAAATGTATTCGAATAGAAGCGATTGGAAAATCGTTTCGGCGGACTTGCGAATGGTATATTCGGTTGCTACGTGAAAATAGCGTTGTTAATAAATTAGAACCAACGGCTACGTTAAACTCTTCGTTTTACCGCTAAGAAGAAAATCTCCCGATTGGCGAAATACGAATAATAATAATAATAATAACGGAGCGCGCGTTTACATCATTCCGATTGCTTTTTCGCGGTGAAAAGACTATACAAAAGTTTCGCGTTGTAGGCGTTCTTCGCATACTTCATCGCCATTAACGATAAATGTTCAATTTACGGTCGGCTCGGATTTTATTCCTACCGTATTATTTAATATAAAACGTAACGAATAACGCGATTAATAAACGTAGATAATGCATATTGCGTTTTGTTTACATAACGATTAAAGGCCACGATACTTATTTATAACAATGTACGTTCTTACGATAATATTTTTAAGTTATGGTCGTTACATTAAATTCTAAGTAAAATATTACCGAGTGGGCACATAAAAACGATACGATCGCGTATATCGTAACGTAAAATAATACATCGTCTTCACGCAGTAATATACCGTAATGTTACTTAACCAGGGCTAATGTGAAAATAATGAATATAACGGTACACGAAAATAATATCAATTATTCGCTTTAATATCTACGTCGTTACCACGACGTTGGTTTGGCGGTGGGTGGGAGGGAGAGGGAAGAGTGCCGTTTGTTGTAAAACCACGCGTTCAAAAATAGTCTATTAGAAATCGTTTGGTTTTCGCGCGGTACGCGTGTAGTACGTCAACTTGTTTGGTCTACGGCGAATTGAACGTATCAACAATCCCATCGTGAAGGTCGTAATAATAATATTAATTATAATAATAACAATCCAAACAAACGTATTTGGAAATTACGTTTGTAACGTGCGTTTTGGTATTTATGTCATGCACACGAGGCTAATAAATTAAGTTTCTATATTATCTTAACTAAATTTTTATACGACGGTGAACCAAATTTTGACAATTTAAAAAGGGGCTAATATTATTACAATATGATTTCGTAATTTATAAATTAATAACAATACTAAAAATAACTCGTTATAATGAAACAGTTTAAGAGTAAATGTTTAACGACGAAAGTTAATGAGAATTTTAATTCCGTACCATAAATATATGAAAAATTCGTACTCAAAATACACCAGAAAATAAAAATAAAAGTCTCGTAAAAATATAATTTGATTTACTTCCTTCAATTATACAAAATTAATTTAACTTTCGAGATGATAATATTACTTCGAAGATTAACGGAATGTCCTAAAACAAAACTAATTTCCAAAGATCTCGCAATTATGATCGAAGAGACGACGTTATTAAATAATTGTCGGTTTTTTTTTTAATACACGTCATTTGTCCGAACACGATTAGCCGTAATTTCTGTTTAAATTAAATTAATTTTATTGACTTTGATAAACGTATTTTTAATCAGCTAACTATTGTTTCCGTTTTTGAGACGAATAAGGGAAAAATCAATAATACCACAGGGCGACGTCCGTAATCGTTTGTTTTACTTTATTGAAAACAACCGTGTACGATTTTATAGTTTTAAAACATCTGTTCTAAATATGTATATTTCCAGTGTTTTTAAAAAACGGTTTGAATTTTTTTTTAGTTATTAAAATATTGGTGATAAGTTGCGAATAATTGACGTTTATACGCGATTTAAAGTGAAATAAATTTTTTAAATAAATTATTGCAAAATTTCGTGAAATAAATTACTATAATAAGTAAACAAAACATACTTACGAGGGTTGTAAATTTTCTACCAGTGATGCCAACTGTTGTTAATATCGGGTACTCATCATACAGCCCTAGTATATAGTACCACGATTATTAGTTATATACAAAATATTTGTCGTATAAAATGTTATACTGACAAAGAAGAATCCCACGCGCACACGTAATAAGATTAAACGATCAATTGCAAATATCGTTGTATATTTTTACAATAATAATTAACGTAATTTTGAATATTACCTTCTAGTCTTCTATTTTTCCAACGTCAAATTCAAACTGTCCTAATAGTGTAATATATTTTTCTTATTTACGCGGCGAATTAAATATATCTGTTTGCGTTCCGGCGGAGTAGTAATAGTAACCCCGAGAGGTGATACTCGTTAATATACGCGTGGGACCGTAGATTATTCAAGTGTTATCATTTATCTAAAACGATTTTTCGCTCGAGATATTCTATTTCCGGAAAAAGTACGAATTCAACGGTAATGTACGCTATTGAAATTATAATTGAACGTCTATATATATATAGATAGACAGACGTGTGTCGAATAACGTGTCCCGTCTGAGATTTTTCGTATCATTTTTCATTTACGGTTGCTATTACGAAGTCGTACGATAATATACACGCGAAGAAAACGAATATCTCGGCAAAAAGTGATAACGAATGTAAAGTAGTTGTAAACCGCACATTTCCGTGAACGTGACGATCGACTTCTACACGAAACGTCCATTATTTCAATACGTAAACGCCAACATCGGCAGTGTTCCGACGTGTTTCTCTACAAACTATGGGGAACGTCGGTTGAAAAAAAAATGACGCACCTTACCGCGAAAACGCTATACATGACGTCGCGGCTGCTATCAATTCTCAACGAAATTGCGTTTTTCGGATCCGAACGAACCGTTCGCGATATAGAAATTCGCGTTCTCGTTTCGTTTCTTATTTATTGGCGATGATTAACAATTGCGAGAATCGGCGTCATCGTCGATCGCGATTATTTTTGTTTCGCTGGTTTTCGACAGCGAGAATATTATAAATTATTGATGAAATAACGTCCACAGACACCGAACAAAGCAAAGTAGCTCCATAAACACCTTCAAGTTTTGAAATTTCGACCCGACCTTAATTTAGACACAAACGTAGGAGAACTTTAACCTGGTACGCGCGCTGGATGTATCCGTACAAAATTAGATTTGTTCAGCGGTTGTATTCTCAACGTTGTCGCTGTCCTCACGGCACAGTAATTCGTCGACACGTAGTTACTTTAGTCTAAGTACGTCGAATGGTCTGAGACGGGTGAGGGAAATAGGTCGGAAAATTCGGCTTTGTATCGTCTTTAAAAGGATAGCGAGCGCCGATTACATTCCTTAGTTGGTCCGCGTGATTATAAAAAATAAATCGCGATCGATAACTTTCGACCATTTGCGTTTTATAATACGATTGTCGATACCGGAATATTATTGTTAATAATCTGACGATTACGTAGTTTGGGGGTAAAGCGATTTAAGTACATATTAAAATGGCGCGACGGTCCGTTCCGGATCCGGTCGGTTGTCGCCGACGTCCGACGACGTATTATTATTCATTCGTTCGCGAATTCGTTTTCGCAGATAATACCGACCAACAGTTTCGGACGATCGATGGGACAACCGCTTCTGGTCACAACTAGAGGGCCGGGGAGCGCGCTATGATGAACGCGATGAACTCGTCACTGGCTCCTAGCAACGGGACGGCCGACAATTCCACGGGTTACGACGATTCCGTGGTGTACTGTCCGGTGTTCGAAGTTGTCGGCGGCGGTGTAGGCGGTGGCGGTGGCGGATTAGGCGGTGGCGACGGCGACGACGCGGTCGTCGACGACGAATACAACCTGTTGTTTGAGTTCGTCGCGTACGGCGTCCTATTGAACGTGATCGGCGTGTTCGGCATCCTCGGCAACGTAATATCGATGATCATACTGTCCAGGCCGCAAATGAAATCGTCCATCAACTACCTGTTGATCGGTTTGGCGCGATGCGACACGGTGCTGATCATCACGTCCATCTTGCTGTTCGGGCTACCGGTCATATACCCGGCCACCAACCACCTGTTCGTCTACTATTTCAAAGTGTACCCGCTGATCGCGCCCGTCGTCTACCCGATAGCCATGATCTCGCAAACCGTGTCCGTGTACCTGACGCTCACCGTCACCCTGGAACGGTTCGTGGCCGTCTGCCATCCGCTCCAAGCCCGTTCGCTGTGTACCTACGGCCGGGCCCGAGCCTACGTCGTGGTCATCATCGTCTTCTCCGTACTGTACAACATCACCCGGTTCTGGGAGGTCCGCGTCCACAAGTGCATGCACACCGGTTACCAACAGTACGTCTACCAGGTGTACCCCAGCGACCTGCGCAACGACAAGGACTACATATCCATTTACATACATTGGATGTACTTGGTCATTATGTACTTCATACCGTTCGGGTCGTTGGCCGTACTCAACGCCGCCATATACAACCAGGTGAGTGAATTTCGACGGTCGCGGTTAACCGACCTATACAAATACGATACGGACGGGGGTCGGCCGAGTAGTCCCGCCACGTCCGCGCGTACGTCGGTGAAACGATTACAAGTCCCGGCCGGTTTTATTCCCGTTTTTGTCTCTACCGAGAATGGCGTATAGTAGGTGGGTGCGCGTAAAATTCATCTACGACGTTACCGCTAATCAACCGGACTATTGGTTTGTCGGAGACGCGAAATATATCGAAAGAATGATTGAATCGACGGGTGTGAAAGTGTTCGCGTTCGTAACGCGATAACACGGCCGTAACTTTTAAAAACGCGGTTAAAATCGTTAAAAATAATTTAAAAAAAAAAATATCGAAACGATTAGAAAAAACGTAAATGATTCGCCTAATTGTCGGTCGTCATACAACCGTGACTAGAGACGTAAGCGACGTGAATAAAAACGGTAAATAGACGGAATGCGTCACAAGTACATATATATATATATATCACCGTAAAGAATGGCGCCGTTTGCGAAGCGATCGTTTCTTTTGGACGATAATTTTTTCATTTAATTCGGTGTTCTATGAAAACGGTCTGCGAAAAAAATTTAATCGCTTGAAATATCGAATTAAATGCCACACTCACTAACGAGCGTATCGAATTCACGCGAAACGTGCTTCGTCTCCGCTCGGAATAATGGACGACGAAATTGTAAACTATCGATTCGGCGACTAGTACAATTTTTATCTGACGCTCCTTTATTTTTTACACGATCGTCCAATAAATAAAAACGTTCTCGATTGGTTAATACGAATTTATCGTGGTAGAACTTTTGGAATTCCATACCCTCGTCAAACGAATTAAAAAACGTTAATAATCAGAAAACGGTAGCCTACCGTAGTTATCGAAAGTTCGAAGTTTCGAATTGAACCTTAAGTCGTTAATGGATAATGTCAATTTCTAGCATATCGATTACTAGACGTTTGACATTGTACGTTACGCCTGAATAAAAATACTCGTCCGTATTGCCGGTAACGCGCGTATAATTTTTAGTCGATCACTTGCGTGCAGTCTAAAATATATTTTAATAAATTCGCCTATCGTTTAATTTCGGAACGTGGTGTTTGTCGACGGTTTCGTATTCTCATTCGGTCAATAAAATGGTTATTGCCGACACCGAAATAGGAAGTTAGTTCGCGTCGATTATTCGTAGAGAAATTCATTGATTTAAGATGCTGGCGTTGATCGATTTATATAAATAATTATTTTATACTCGAAATTTTACGACCCGAAATTGTCGAAAAGTTGTACGGCAAATCGGTAAAATACGTACAACGCGTTTGCGAAATGTACATGACGCGCCGTAATCCCTGATTTAACGATACCTTCTAAAATGTAGAATTTGTCTCGAATAAATATTCATAACTTTGCTCAACTTCGTTTTACATAAATATTTATGTATATATATATTTCGAAATTGACGACACATTTTGGCCATTTATACGGCAATTAAGATATTGTTTCAAAAAGCCGAAAAATAGTTTATACCGGGACGTCGTCCTTTCGTACTAACCCGAATTTAAGAGAATCGTGGCATTTTTCTCTAAAGACGTTTCGCCGATTTACGTTTACTGCGTTCTAAGTGCCTATATTCTTAAACAAACTGTTATATCCGCTCGGTGTAAACATATTTTTAGAGTTTAGTAATTATAAACTATCCGTTAGAGCGGTTTCGGTAACGTGACACAAGTCGTTAAAACTGTTCAAAGCGGTGAACACGACAACTATTATTATTATTATTATTTATATGTTATAACGAAACGATTGTGATTTAACGAGTAAAATGTTCGTCGTTATTATAAAGGAACATATTTTAAACTTAAGCGGAAATTCACTTAAAGCATACCTCTCACTAATCATATTTCTTATTGTTGGCTGTAAATATATATAAATATATGTTTGTGAATGTGGGTGTTCCCGAGAGTGTGAATGCATTTTATTACCACCCCTTTATCCGTTTTATAACGTATCGGGCACATTAACTATACTTCAGTCTTCGTCCCACGTGAGATGTTTTCGTATATATTTTGAAAGCGATTGATATATTAGACTGGAAATCTCAGCGTCTCGTCGAGTATTTAATAACGTTTTAAAATATTTTCGACTAAAACGTATCCACGGGTAAGACGCCTTTCAGAATTTTATATAGTTTATGAATGTTTGTTTTTCTTACTCTTAGCCCCGGGTCGTGATATTTTCGTTTTTAATCACCGAAATAACACTTCAGCGTCATGGCCACTTTTTAAAAAATATTTCAAAACCTTAATTTTCTAGAGTATTATACGGGGAATCTTTCGTTTTTAAATTATTTACATCGCCGTTATATTTAAAGCAAAAATGCTCCCGTAAAAGTTGTCACCGAACCTTGCCGAAAAACTAAGATGGTATCTATTTTTTTTAACTTAATACACTAACAACGTCGAGATTACTAACATAAATAATTGGATAAAATAAGACGGAATTTAACATTATCTAGGACTAAGTACATTATACGTTTACGTCAATGTAAATGTTATTTGTTGTTCGTCGATCGTTTGATAAACCCAATGTGGTTAAGCCGCCGAAATATTTCGATCGTAATATTTATAATATGGGGTTATTGGTTTTTGCCGAAGTAATAATAATAAAAAAAAAAAAAAACTATCGCAATTGAAGCGATACTACTCTAAAAGAATCAAAATTTTTTTATATTTCCAAACGTTATAGAGAGTTGGCTTATACGTAATCCGTATATTAGATTTATACTATATATATATATATATATACGTTAAAGTAATAAGAAGTATCTGTTTAAAAATATTCTTTAAGAACGCCCCAAGTAAATAGAAGCGAAATTGAAGAGTTAACCGTATAAACGCGAACGCCGTATAATTAATATAAAACATAATAAAGTTAAGGGTATTGTCCGTTTTCCCGCGTTTATTCGATAAAAATCAATAGCCGGACACGAGGGTAGTGAACTAATGAAATTCAATAGAGTGCGTTATTAACTTTTGTTTTTAGTAAACCGGTCACGTCGAAACAATTAGCATAAAATGTCCATAACCGAAGCATAACTCGGCCAGCAGCGTGTACGGTCTAATTACGAAATCCGATATTTTTCGCCGTTCGTAAATAAATATATTGTTCGAGCGGGAATTCGTTGGTACGAGAAATCGATGGTGAGCTCGACGCAACAATAAACAAACCTTCGGTGACTTTGCGCAACGTGAACAGTAAACACGCATATCTTATGTCTCGATAAATAAACGAAGCGAATGTCCGATTGATACGCGAAAGAATAGCCGACGTTTGCGGGTGCGTCGCGCGATTCGCCGTTATTGGCGAATCAATAATGTACCTAGCGGGACAGACGACGAGCAAACATCCGTCGACCGAAAATTTCGGGAAAATTTAAAAATAGCGTTGACGTTTCAATAACGATATTCCCCGATATAGCGTTCGGAAATATTCTTTTCCGCGTATCGTGTTTATTTATTCCGTACAATTGTTCGTTACCAATTTCACTTATTGCGCGTCTCGCACTCACGCGCGTCCAACACACCTACGCAAACGCGTAGACTTCTAGAGTAAGTAGTACTCGGGCTACCTAATCACACGGTTGTCGAATAGGTCCGTTAATACGTTCGTACGTAATTCGACGGATAATTGCAACGTGTCCGCCGTCGACGTCCCGTCGTGTTATTCGAACGTAATCGGTTTTTTTTACAAATTCATCCACTTATCGCGTTCAACCGTTTTTATATATTAACTTCAATTTTAATTCGCTTTACCCGGCATTTTAATAAATTACTAAGGACCGTTTTTATCGTCCGCTAGTCAAAAAATGTGCGAGAATGTCCGTTTCCGACGAACAGTTCTAAATGGCACCGGTCGTTGTCTTTGTTGAATCGTACGCGCAACTTATCTGGATAAACGTATTCCATTTACAACTTTGTCCAGAATACACGTACCGCGTTCTAATAAAAAAATTATTCCTCCGGATATATATACATATATAAAGCCGTTTATCTTTCTCTAAACGTAATTACCACTAGCTAAAATCGACACTAGTCACGATCAATTATTTTAATCTAAATACGACAACGGAAAAACGGCCGATATAATATTACGTTGTACGTGGAAAGCGCTGTTGTCCAATCTGGACGTGCGAAAATTCACCGGAGAATAAATATAAAAAAAAAAAACGAATCGCTTTTTACACCAAATTAAGTACTCGGGAGGTTTTCAAAACTATTTTGTTTACGTTTATTAAAGTAGCGTCGTGCATGCGCCCCGGACCCGCTGATTAGACTAAAACAGAAATTGAATATCAACCCGGGGCACGGAAATCTTCGCACAAAGTGACGACGACGTATGCATTTATATATATATATATAGAGAGAGAAGCACACGATTATTCCAAACCCAAGTGAAAAGTGTAAACGACTTGTCACGGCCATACGCGGGAAATAGCGTGATTCAGGGTCCTTATCCCCGCGGTCAAACTTTCGTACCATTATTATAAATGCAAATCGCGCGCGAACGTTCTCGGCAATCGGCGCCGTCTCAAGTGTCCGGGGTAGTTTTAGAATGGTCCGATTCGACCGCGACACAGCGCTGACTAAATCGGACAACATTCGTGCAGGAAAACCAACGGCGACGTTTGTGGGACCGTTTCGTTACTCCGGAGAAAAGACGGCGGCGAATAACGCGGACGGTACGAACGTTATTGCTGTTTCGAGACGGACCCCCGCGTCGTATCAACCGTAAAAAAATTACGGTCGTCCCAAGTGATAACTAACTTATTTCTGCGCCATATACCGCCGTGGTTAGGTTTAAGTTACGAGCGGCTAAGACATGGATATTCTCGAGGTGTTTTCTTCTAGAAATTCTACCCGAAAGTTTAGCTATCCGCCACCCCGCGGTAATTGAATAACTTCGCCTTGCAAAGTTTTATTGGAACGTACATTAAGGGAAACCTCTCGAAAAATTGTTTTATCATTCGATTGTACGCAAAACTATAAAAGTTTTACATTTCGCCACCCGACCATCCTACCCATTCTCCGGACGATTTTAGAACGTATTAACGAAAAACTAATAAGGTTTTTTTCTCGTGTAGTTATTTTCGACCGAATTTATAATGCTCGTAAGACGGAATAAAAAAAAAAATAAATAGAATTTGTTTCGTTAAATTAAATTTTTCGTTGATCGATATCGCGCGAACAACCAACCGTATTAAACTCTACAACTATTCCGAATAATATTTTTACGTCTTTAAAAAGTTTTTAAGTGATACGTTTAAAAAAAAAACCGGGTACGCGTGTATAAGGCACCGCCGAGTGAGGAGAAGGACGTAATAATTTTTTTCGTCCGTGAACACTTTTTCGTGTAAAAAAGAGTGCTGGGATGTTTTTGACATGTGTAACGTTCCGGCAACAAATTATATCTATTTGACACGTTCAACGGGGCGGGAGGGGTTTTATTATTTAATAGTTTCCTTAAATAAGATTAAACATTTGCGAACGAAATTCTGGTAATTTATTTCATACTTCGAGCGTGGACAATTTTCGTGCATTTATAAGATTTAAATGTGATAGAAGCTCACGGGTATACAATATTTTAACAATATTTATCGTCGCGTTCGTTAATTATAAAAAAGTATTCGCGTTTTTCGAATATAGCTTATCATTTGTTTTAAGTGTCCCACTCACGCCGACATTCACGGCACCCGCGGCTCGATACTTTTTAAATTTATATGTCAAGAAAATACAAATAAATCGTTCGACGTTCAAAAAAAAATATGTTAATATTTCAAAGTAACTTCTTTCAAACGATAATGCGCTTATCAAACCGAATAATTATATATACAGAGTATATTTAAATCAATCAAATTTCTTCGTCGCGTGAATCGCCGTTCGGTTTTTAGAAAAATAATACTCGTATCCCGTTGTTTCAGCCAATAAATTTTATAAATTAAATCTCTAAACGTCGGCTACATAACACGATTAATTCACAGGTAAAAATAACTGTATCGCGGATTCGTTTATGTAAAGGCATACGCGAAATTCGTATTAACGAAAACAATAAATCGTTCGAGAACGTTTTCGTTGTGTTCAGAAATAGAGAAAACGTGTGATTGTATATCGTAAATTGAATTTTTCGGTTTAAAATTGAACGTAATTAAACCGTCCGTCGTAATAATGTAGATGTTAAACGTAAATCGTCTTCCTCTTGTATAAAACGAAAAAACAAATTAAAATTATTTACGGTTGACCAGTGATAACGCGTTGTTTGCGTATTAAAAATACCTAGACGGTTGAAAAACGGCGCTAAATGTCGGGGATTTAGTTTTTATATCGTATTAAATTTGTTAATGTCAAGGGTACATCGAACATTTTTAGTTCCGCCCATAAATCGCCCACACGACGAATTCTTCCATCCTCTAATTCGTTTATATACACTTATAGTATCTATTTCAGTTTAACGATTAGATTCGCGGTAATCGGGTTATGAACGTTATTTTAATTTTCGCGTAAATATGAAAATTGTCCGTCGCTCGTTTTAGACGATCGCACGGCGCTCCGGATAAGCATTTCCGTTGCAGGAACGTGCCGCGGGTGCACACGGTAATAACTAATGCGCGTGACGGGCAGGTGTAACGGTATAACGAAAATCGAGAAGTGGACTCGTTTCTTTTCTTCTTTCGTTCGAAAAGTAATTCAGAGTTATTTAGTTTTCCCGATATTTGATTCAATTCAAGCGCCGTGTTTGACTGATCTAAACGGTGTTGGCAAACAAACACACACACACACACAAACACACACACATACTAATCGCCGCCGAGACTTATCGAAAAGTTTTCCGATTTCCCGATACGGTAATCCGCCAGTTATTCTTTGCATTTTAACGAACGTCCGTTTATTGTCGATAAGTCGATTCGGTTATTTGTAGCGTTCTAGCGACGAGCGCACTATTCCCAATAAGCTGCGCGTCGTGTACGTACACGTCACTCGATTGGTTTTTCTCAGAATCCGTTTCCGGTAATTAAAAAAAACCGATGAAAATACGTCAAACGTTCGGCTTGTACGACTGATTAACGTTTTAGTTAAAAGGAACGGAATGTCGAATTTTTTCGGTATCGGAAAACCAGACGACACGGCGAATTAAATTCCGCGATGATATCGGAACTTGATAGCTTTTTTGTCTAGGATTTTGCGTAAATCGTTCTTTTAATCAATGCTGAGCGCAATTTGTTCGCTTTTGAACGTTTGTTATACCGAAACTAGAAAAAAGAAATTGAACGGTTTAATCGAAAAAAATGGCGGTGATCTAGAACAAAGGCTGATGGGATGAGTATTACATTTCGTTCGTTCTAAATGATTGTATTCGTGCCTTGACTTTAGGACTTTATGTGCTGTGTGCGCGTGCGTACCTGTATCGAATTTTCCCGCGTTATTTGTCTGGGCGTTAAACGATACGATCGGCGGTAATATACGTTTTAACAACCGACGTTTGTCTACAAATACGTTTGACCGCGAGCGGATCGCGTGTAACCGGAAACGTCGTTGGGTATAGGGGGCGAAAATTGTTTTCAAATTGTTCGATATATTTTTTAGAATCGACGGAATGCGGAAAATTGTCCCGTGGCCGTGCCACAATCGGATATGCGCCTAATGCCCGCTGATAGAACCATAAAACAATCGTCGTCACAGCCCGCCTAACGATTGGACACGGACAATTGCTATCCGACACTATACAGAAAAAACGCGTTTCCGTGTTCGCCGTGTCCGTTTCGTATTCTCAGACGCTGAAAACGCGCCGTTTTTCGATTTTAACGCGTCGCACTTCATCGGTATATCGAATTTGCCCGACACTTAACGAATGTTCTAGACTTTTAGTTTTTGGGCCGCTCGACGAATGACGTGCAGGGGTTTCCCGTGTTCAAACTGTCGTTTACTTTACCGATTTTCCAAACAAACGGTTCACCGTACCCTTTTTTTTCGTCCACAATAAATATATATTTAATACGTATTATACCCAAAAACATTTTGCGTGGACGCGTGTCTTTGAATACATTGAAAGCTGAAAGACAAATGGTAAAAAATGCGTGTATATACACACACACTCATACACGTCGGTTCTTTTTGTATCCACGGGAAACATCATTTTTTATCTCGGGTTTGACGGCGCTTTTGGATAGGCAATTTTGCCACATCATAGCGCCGTAATCGAATAACACGCCACTCGACGCGCATAATAAATTAAACCGAAGTACGTACTTTCTGTTCTATTATTAGTCGCCGCCGCACAGTGCGGTAAGCACTATGGACACGGTTTTTAACAAATCGAATTCGTTTAGGTACGAACTACGTACGTACTCCGAGCGGACAAAATACTTATTTATGTTGTTGTCTTAGTAGGGGAACAATTTAAATTCTATATTCGCTTAATGGCGTTGAACGTAGCGCGGTACCAAGCGAAAAATGCGTGCCGACATATAGAATATTATTACGGGGTCTCAGGTAGTATAGCGTAACGTATGATACATGCGTTATCGTCATTCCTAGCGAAACGTTCACTATCGTTATTATATTTTTTTATTTCTTCCATATAAAAAAACATATTTTTCGACGGTACATAAGTTACTTTATGTGTACATAAATATATATATATATATACATACTTATGGGGAAGAGAGAATAAGAGAGAGAATAAGAGAGGGAGAGAGAGAGAGAGAGAGAGAGAGAAAGAGAGAGAGAGAGAGAGAGAGAGTGAGAGAGAGATTTAAACACTTTAGATCCGATTTCTTGTTTTATATTTACGACAAAAAATTGAAAATAACATTTTAGTCTTTTTTCGTTACACGTTATAATAATAGTTGTTTGATCGAATACGGTAAAAAATAACATCTACGTATATGTAATGTCGTTTTAAAGCTCACGTTTTAAATGATGTGTCGTAACCTTATAAAAAAGTCAACGTTAAATTCCTGACGGCTAAATGTCCGTGTTCGTATTTATATTTGATACGTACACGAATACGTTTTTATATTAAATATTCCATCAACCAGTCGTCAACCGGCAATTTTCCTCGTTGTAAATACAAGGCGTAAAATTGGTCTCCAAACAATATTCACGTCGGTTCGTATACTTAATATATTACGTCGCGCTTTTAGTATAACGATTAATATAAATCAAGATAGTCCTACCCGTCCGTTATCGTAAATTCATTTGTTACGACCAACTTAAATTCGATTTGGCGCGCTTTTAAAATAAATTTCTTTTAGCGTAACCGACAATTTAATACCGTTACAAATGACGCGAAATCGAACGGCTAGCGTTCCCATTCGTTATCGACGTTGTCGTCGAACAATCGACGCCGCATTATTTTGCATAATAACCGGCCGTATTATTGAACGAATCGGCGCGCCGTAATATTTGAACTCCGCCGACTAACACTAATCGCGTTGTTTTAACGATTATATATTATAGGCCATAAATACCGGATCGTACTATTGCATCCATATTTGTTTACCAGCCGTACGATGGTTTCGGTTATTTCGTACATTAAAACATTTGAACTTAATCGAAACACCACGGACTACTCTATTCTCCGGATCAAACGTAATTCGACGGCGGTCTCGGCCGTTAAAAAACGATAACGGCATAATTGGCGAAAAACGAAACGCGTAATACGTACGTAGCGGCTTACAATACGTAATACCAGCCGGCGCGTGTCGACCTTATATAATATGCGTCCGTCGCGTTCGGGTCGCCGTCGTTTTTAGTTAGAATTTTATTTAGTTAAGAACCGTTTTTCGGTTTACGAAATATTTCGGAAGTTTATAATAGTTTGGCGTCGTTTCGGGCGCTACGCAGGACCCCCGGGCCACGGTCACTCCAAACATTAAGAACCATATTTTCGCGCCACTAAAAAGGAATTATAAATTTGTTACTATGGCCGAAAGCATTGTTGTCAATTTTCTCACGTCGTACACCGAGTATATATATATATATGAATATGTGTGTGTGTGTGTGTGTATACACTGCAGTAAACACCCTAACACTCCCGGACTCTAAATTATATTTATAAAATTATTTCCCCGAATTTCGTCGGTGACTAAAAAATACATGTCCGATATGAATAGTCGCGTATACGCTTTTATATTACGGTCGTTTTATATATTCATAACAAACTGCGTGTATGATTTTATTTTGTTTAGTTATTTTTTTTTTTATCCGCCAACAGATTCCGGAAAAATTATTGCGTAGGGATCTTTTTTTTTTTTTGATAAAAATGCAAATATATGTATGGTCACGTTGTTAAAGTATCGAATATATGAACATTTATTTCGTTCGGACCCGTCGTAATGGACGTTAAAATGTATTAGTTTTCGGGTATATTATTCGCGTGTTTCATACGGCGATGTTTTAATTATAGACGGGAAACTGAGTGAAAAACGTATTGTTAACGCAAATTTTAATAAGAAATTAGAAAAACTGTATACCGTATACTCGTTATAGATAAGTACGTTTTTTTATACGTATTTCGTTTTTAAAAAAGCGTTACGAGCTTAAACGTACAGTACCTTATTCATATTTACAATAAAAAAAACACGTGTGTACGGAGTACACATGTAAGAAGTGAAATTTGTTTGGTAAACTCAATTTAAAATTAATTAATTAATAGTTAACAGACGTCAGAAACTATAGAGGCGATAAAAAGTGAAATATTTACAGTACATAAAGGATGTAGGCATCGTATTGAAAGGATTTAAACGAGAAAAATGTACACAAATTATAAGTCACATGTTCTTTTCGTTTATTCATTTATTTCTTCCATATTAACATTATTACCTGATGGTGTTTGTAGTGGTATGGTTGTCACTAAAGCCTTATGATAACTAAAATATGTCACTAAAGCCTTATGATAACTAAAATATGAAACATAAGTTCTTGTTTCAATATTTTCCAAATATCGTGTAAAAATAGCGTCTATTGTGGTTCCAGATTTAGTTGTCAACATGTTAGGATTATAATTTAATCGAGGATTATATTTTTCATATAAAAAGTTAATTAACGTTGTCGAATCGTTAGATGAAAAATTTACGTTAAAATCACCACCCAAAATAAGAGGTATTTCATTATAATGTGTATTAAGAAGAGCATCACCTCCATGGCTGTATGCAAGTAACTGGCGATGAAGAAAAAAAATAATATCGTCGAGCTTTTGATTAACAGATATATAAACTGCAGCGAAGATAATTTTTTGTCTATCAAAAGCTTGGCACTTAACAATACACATATCGCCAATTACTGTTGCCGCTAATTGCTGTGATGATGATTGTGTCGCTGTCATTTGGATATTTGGCGTGACAATAGTAAACGTATTTATATTTTGGTTAGAGTCAATTCTCACACCTCCTGCTCGAACATTTCATGGTTTGAATTTTACTATACCGTTGAAATTAGGTACACTTATATTATTGGAGTCATTCAACCAAGTTGCAGATAGAAGTATGATGTTTGAAGCCCGTATGACAGAATTTGTTAGATCTCGAGAATATGTCCAAGTATGTCCAAACGGGTTATTGATGAATTTAGTTTTAAATTTTTCGTGAGCTTTTTATGATGATAAAAAGTAGAATAAGGTACACACAGATCATTAGCCTGGAAGCCTCTCATAACATTGTTGACATTAGGCGCCGTTTCAGCATTTGGAATGTCGCTAATAAAATCTGCTTCAGATAAAATTGAATCCTCTTGATCTATAGTACACGGATTATTTGATGACAAGATTTCGGTAAATGGAGTTTTTAGTATTGAATCTTTAAGGACCATTGTAGATTTTTTCCGAGCTCTATATTCATGACTACGCTCTGCTGATGTTTTTGGTTTTCTCTGTAAATCCGATAAAGAATTTTCTTGTTCTATTATATATTTGGCATTGTAAAATCTAAACGTAAAATAAAATTAGACATTTTTGAATACTTGATTTTTGAAAGTATAATATATTACATATAAAAGTATGTATAATATATTTAATTATTGTTTAGTAAAAAATTCAAAAGTAATGTTTATAAATTGTTATAAGTTTATAAAATGAAAATGTTAATATTAACAACAAAATATCTGACGTAACAGTATTTATTTTTTTGATTAACTACATATAAATTATGTTATAAAGTAATGTTAAAATTATATCCATCTATTTAAACACAAAAATAAAATTAAAATATTATATAATTTTATTTATTTTAATTTTCAATTACTAAAAGAAAGTTTAATAATAATAATAAATAAATATATTACAAGCACGACATCAATTAAATAATGTGAAAATTATTTGATATACATTTATTTAAAATCTAATAATAAATATTAATAAAGTATTACTTACTGGGAACAACTGCTTAATATACGAGAATTTGTTGATAATTGTCAACGAACAATAAATATACGTAACTAGTCACTATAAAAATATTTGAATATAAAACGTTATCAAAGCAATTTAAGAAAACACGTGACTTAACACGAGGTTATCGAATAATATTCCAGAGTGGTACGCTTACTTTATAAAATACAACACATGCGCACACGTCCGCGTGGCGTTCTATCATGACGCTCCTTGAAATTTTACCCTCAACGCGCGCAAAGAAGTTTCACTTCCAAAAAAAACGTTCAACGATCGTCGTATTTGTTTTTAGCGTATGACGTTCGAAAAGCTGCAAAACTCAAAACGAGTTTAGCCTAGAATCGTTTTTCTATTACGACGATTTATCGCGGCTTTCGAATTAAAAACAATTGTACCGTTCGACTAAAACGCCGGACAAAATGAAGAATTCGTTTCGTTAATTCGCGATATTGGTATTTCAAATGGTTTTTCTTCTACGGCCCACAACGAATCACTATAATATTGTGAACGCGGGAATCGATGAGATTCGATTGTCGCGTGTGTACGTTCTCCGAGAAGAAAAATACAATTATAATTCGTTATTTACGCGATTCGTAAATTACACCTCTAAATGTTAGCTACGTAACGTAATTAATTGGAAGATAACGCGGCTATTGTGCGCTCGTTTCGATAACGGAACGCGCGAAATTCGCGTAATAAAACAAAAAACAATAATAACGGAAACGAAATGGTTCGATAAAGTTTTAATCGCGTTTTGAATACGGGCGAAACGCGCGACATTATAGCGTTTATTTAATTATCGTCGTAAAAATTTAACGAGTTTAAGCCGTCCGTTATTAACAAACGCATATCGATGTTCGCCAAAATGATAATAAACGAAAAATCGAAATATAATAAACCCCTTTATTGTATACGTTTTTGACGCGTCTATAAAATATCCGCGTACGTGTGAATACGCCAAAAGGCGGCGAATGTCTTTTTAAATCGTTCGAAATTCGTTCGGTTTCGTTTATTACTCGTGTAGACCGGACGTGTTTGTCGGCCCACGAGAATCGCTAGGACGACGGACGGTTTCCGCCCTTCGTGATACGTAGCGCGACATTGGCACGCGCCGACGATATTTATTTCGTTCGTTGATCCTAATTAAGCTACCAGCGTCACGCGTTTTCCGAGTACGCGACGATTTATCACAATCGCCGCTCCCGAGCCGAAAACTAGAATAAAATTCGACGACGGTTTTCGTTCGGATAACGTCCATCGTCGTAGTCCGCCACTTTAGTTCCGTGTAAACGTCCGGGCAGTAATTTACGTGTAAACACGATTCCCGAACGATTCCGATGGAACGGCGCCACAGTTCGACGCGATTTAATTATTGCCGCCGACGTGTGACGACACGGCGTAAAAAATCACGGAACGTTCGATTTCGATTAATTCGTCCGCCGTGTGCGACGGCGCGACCGCCTTCACATTTGCGACGTTCTACCGTCGAAACGCGTAAAGGAATTCAAATGGTCAACGTCCGACGGCGCAACGGGACGAGTTCGTTCCGCGGACTAAAAAATAAAAACGACTCGGAAATCCGGAACGTGTATTGTTGTCTCCCGGGGGAACGCCGAAATATCCGTCCACAACCTTTAAACCGTTATTCGGCTAGAATATAATTCGAAACGATCGGCGTTCACTCTCGTCCGGGCGCGTCGTACACGGTCGAAACGACCGTATCGGTTTTCGAACCAATCGCGCCGAATCGACAACGATGGGCCGCTCGCTGTTCAATATTTGCGCGTGCGGTACGCTCAACGAAGACTTCCGCTTCGACCAACTCTCGCCTAATTGATTCGAATACGACATTGTTGACGGTTGTCCCATACACCGTACGGGTGTCGGGCGAAACAAATTCGTCTTCAAAACGTACCGCCGTTATTACACGGGTACAATGACACGTATAAACGTGACACGGCTACACAAAACATACACGTTGTCTTTGTGGAGGGGAAAAAACGTATAATAACGACAAATTCGGCCGGGCTTTTATTAAGCGCGTTCGACGATCGTGTACGGTTTTAATGTCGACCGAAGAAGTATCGAAATACAATTTCGAGTAAAATACTGACCGGGGACAATAATTGTTACCTTATGAATGGCCGCTTTTTTACGCACAATGTTTACCACACTGTTCGTTACTAATTCTAGTACTCGTCGGTGTTTTTCTCCGTTTTTCCGAATTATATTTCGCGTGGTTATTATATCCACACAACCGTGGGCTTTACGTCGAATTAGGCGATCGTATTGTAAATTGAACGAATAGAATAATTTTCCAGCGGGTACGTACGTAGTCAAATGTGTGTGTTAAATAATATATATATATAGTATAACCAGAGGGGGACGAAAAAATGTTCGAGTCACAAAGCCGAAACGCGCAACCGCTCCCCGGGTAATCGCCTTTTGAATATCACGACGTTTCGATGTTTTTTTTCTTACTGAACTCAAAAACGTACCTTTTTATAACGCGATTTTCGTGATAAAACAATCGCTTAAAAAATGTATCCGGCTTACGACGTACGTCGAATACCGGTTGTCGGCGAATTTTTTCGAGGAAAATTCGCCGGAATTTCACGGAAATCGTTTTACGGTTAGCTCGGCGGCAGTCCTAAACTATTCTTCGGTCGAAACTTGGAACTTCGGGTTTTGACCAAATCTCGATCGTCGTTAACCGACCGTCGTTCAAAATGGGATTTTAACGGCAACGCGGTCGCATCGGCGCTATTAAAATTTACGATCGCCTTTTTTATGTCTACGGGGTTCGGGACCCCCGAAATCGCGTAATCAGATTTGTACGATTTTTCGTTCGATAAACTACTCCGCGTTATACTCTCTTTCTCACTGTCTCTTGTTCCACTTTTGGTCGGTATAATTAACACCGTTGGTGGCGATTCGATTCCCGGCCCGTAGCCCATCGGATAATCGAATTCGTTTAATCGAGGTTCGATATTACGTTCGCGCTTGGAAAATAGCCGAGAAACGTGAAATTAAACGGCGATCGTCTCGCCCGCTCGACTAACCGTGAACGTTAAAAACATAATACGCGTTTCTATCGCGCTAGTCGTGACCGGACCGAGTCCGCCGGCGTGTTACGGAACGTCTAATTATACGCGGATATTAATTAACGCGCGAACTTGTTTACTCCGGGACAGGCGTCGATTTTAATTGGGTTCGTGTTGAACCGCCCGTCGACTTATACCGGGCGACCCTCCGCGAGTCAGGTGACGGCGGGATTTAGACGCTCGACACGACGGCACAAAGGTGTCTTAACCCATCGGCCGGACGCGTTAATTCGTAAGCTAATCGGCCTGGAAAAGTTCACCGACGGGCCCGACGCGTCCATTTTTACGCGTCAACGCCGTCGTTGGTTCGATTTTGCGGAACGCCGAGTAATTACAATACGTAACGACGTTATAGGGGGACGCGAACGATGAAACGCGCGCGGAATGAATTTAGCTGCTCGCGCACGGATACGGGACGGCTAATTATTACGTTCACACGCAGTGTGCACGCGTATAAGCGTGTAAATAAAAATGGACGTTCGTTTGGACGCGTATTACACCAAGCGTCCCTATAACATCGTTAGACCGATTTCCGGCGAAATCCGGTGTTTAGGTACTTTCGGGTACGGTCGAGCGTTTCGGCGGTATCTATTTCCGTTCAGCTATCTGAGCTCGTGCGCTTCGGGCCGGCAACCACGGGCTTATTACCAGTCGCTACAATACGCCATCGTCGTTACTAGAAGCGAATTGAACGCGTACAAACTCTGTTCGTGTAGTACAAACGGTGTCAATTACTACGTTACGTACGTATTACGGGAATTGGTCTAGCGGACCAAACGAACGTGCCGGGCAAAACCGGACGAACGCTGCACGCCGATTTAACAACGGCGCTCAGTGAACACGATGACGAACAAAAATAATCGTCGAGGGTTTTTAAACGGAAAACCTAAGATGATGTACATGGGATCCCTTGTACAATTTACATTCTGGTAAAATAAATGAAGATCGGGTTACGATAGTTGCCGTTCGCGAGTAAATTACTTTTTAACGCAAATTAGTTGTTATTTTGTTACTCGAACATTTCGACGTTTACCGAACGATTATCGTACATAGAATATATATGTTCTTGGTGACGAAAAATTACGTTAAACATCGTACAATAATTATATTGATCGAGTTATAAAAAAATCGTCAGTTGTCAACAGTATATTTTTGAACGAAAGGCGGCATTTTATAAGACAGAAACGGTGGGTATAAGTGAGATGCTATTGGGAAACACCAAGAGCGACTTTGATTTGTTCGGAAACGTGTTTTTTTATATTTAACACGATTTGGCTTAGCATTAGACACGAAAGAACGATTTCACTATTAATAAAAGACGGATGAATATTATTCGCGAGCATATATATTACATACAAATAGCAGATTTTCGGATTTTCTAGCCGACTACGGTATTGTACAAATAATGAGCTTTTGTGAACTACTAAGTTTTCTACCGAGTGAATTCTTGTTTAAAACTTCCATGTAAGATTCGAAGAATCATTTTTCAAATAAAAAGTATTCCGTGAGTGTTTTTGTCACCGTTTTTCCAAAGTTTTTCGTTTTACGCTAGATCCGGAGGGGGGAGGAGGTCAAGAATCTTTTCAAGTTCACGGACCTCGCCCCCGCACGAAAAAGGTTTTTTATTTTAATTCTTGTTTAATATTCGTTAAAAAAGCGTCGTTATTTTAATTTTATTCAATTTCGCCCACGAACGATAATCTAGGTGGACCGAGCGCTGTAATCTTAAGTTTTATATACGACAATCGTCGTAGGATTGGTACTTTAAGGGGGGATTATTTTTCGATCTGCCCCGCATTTTTTTTTAACACAAAGGAAAACTATCGAAATTGACGATCATTTTCGGGAAATTTTCGACGCTTTACTATACATTACGTTATTATCCGTATCATTAAACATTCGACGTTTTCGTAACGAATTTACAAGATAAACCGTTCGTCGTTTTATTAGCTTTAAAATTGTAATTAGTTTATAGAAAATTGGGGGCCATCTCTTGTTTTTCAAAGACGACGATACATCAAGAACAATCGTAAAGCGCTATGATTTATTCAAGTTCGAGTCGTTACCGTAAATGGCCAATTTGATCGGTTTCATAGTATATTTATATCGAATAAGAACTCAATTTTTCGAATATGCGCAAGACGAATTAGCGAGTCTATATCAAGTTGATTACAGCGAGAAGATAGTGTCGGTGTACAATCGCTCAGCTGAAGCGTCTAGATAATTTCGTTTCGTTAATTATTTTATTACTAGCCGAATATTCCGTAGCGCGTTTAAAATAAATTAAACGCGCAAATTAATTATATACGTCGTAATCAAACCAAATTTGGTTATTTATACGACATCGTTGCTGCGCCGCTAAACCGTCCCAAAGCCCGTTACAATATTATCGACGCTTCGCGGCGGTCTCTTAAACATTGTTTCCCTTATAATAATTTGGACGCGCGTCGCCTCGTGCGTAAGTTCGTGATCATATTACGCGCGCTCGGCGCCGTTGCACTTTGTAAATTTTACACTACCTCGGGGCCTCCGACGGAAGTTGTAACAACTTACACGCGTTCGCGGATTACGGCACACAATGGACAACAGCAGGCAGGTAGTACGTGCCGAAACGCTCGTTAAGTTGATAGTGGTTTCGGTTAATAATCGAATCCCTTTTGCGCCAGGGATATTTTCGAAACCGTTGTTTTCATCGCGACATTCGATTCCTGCGGCGGCGACTTCGTCCCGCACAACGTGGTCGTACGTCTAACGTTTACACCTTTATTCGAAACGAACGTAATTATCGCGACGTTATCGAACGATCAACACGTAGGCACACGACTGTGCACCGAACGTGTCGATATTCCGGAATTAATTTCGGGTTTAATTATGAATAATCGTCCGATAATAAAAGTAATTTCGGCGCCGCCCGACAACAATTGTTCGGGAACGATAATTAAAGTTTACTAACAATAATCGAAATAACTCGTCGGGCCGACGAAACGGATTTACGTCGTCGATAATGAAACTGCGCCGAACCCATTTCGTACGCTATAATTAAATCAACAATCGCGGGCGCGCATGAATCGTCGTACCGACAACTTCGACGGTGTCTGTGCTACGGGACAGAAAATTTATGCGAACGGTACGCACTTGAATCGTAATATCTTTAATAATGTATATTCGAATAGTGATTTCAGTGAACTATCCGACCGGAACGAATTAAACTTCAAGAACAAGTTCAAATTGGTTCGTTCGAGATGTCGAGCGATTCTTTTCCGCGTTTTATATTCGCCGTTTTAAGGAAATTAGTAACGGAGATTATATTTGATTCGGATAATGGGAATCGAGACGAAACTTGGAACCCGGTGTAGAAGTTATCGCGGGTATCCGAATCGTGTGAAATATCGTCAATACCGGGTGAAGAAACTTTGTGCCGAGAAGAGACCGGAATTATACGCGTTAACGAGTGCCAAATATGATAGACGTACACGAAACGAAAGTTACCGGATTCGGGTCGTCCGAAGTCCGAATTTCGAAACGCGCGCTATAACAAAATAATTTTACCGAAAATTAATTTCACGAAAAATCTGCGCAACAGTATGTCTAAACAGAGAATGCGCTTTAAAATTATTTACGATAAGTCGCTCGTTCATTAAGCGAAATGTTAAATTTATATTTAAGGGCGATTTCCAGTCACTTTCGGCGATTAATGTACGTAGGCGTAAAATAGAACGTTTACGATAGAGATATGTGAAAATGGTGAACAATTATTAAAAATATATTTTTTAATATTAATATAAACCGTTTAGAATATATTATTATCGTTTATTTTAAATAAATTTTTTTAATATTATTAGAAAATAATAAACACGATTCGTACATTTTTCCGTTATTAAATCGAGGACAATTAAACTCCTCGAATATTTGGATCAATTAACTTAATAACTTAAACGTGACTATCTTAGCCGATAATTATACCTAACAAAACATGTACAGATCGGAGAATAGGATATATTTAAAAATAATAGAAAACGACGAAACGAATTTTGTTCGAACGAATATATAATAAGGGGGGCGCTTAAAACGTTACCATTAACATCTGATCCGATTGTACGTAATAATATGTTAGAATTACATAGCGAATTATACGTGTTGTTGTATTAATATTTAGTCTTTCGTAAAATAAACTCCATACTACGATATATTTTAAGTTCGTAAATATATCAATTTTTACTTTTTTTCTCATAAGAACCGGTAATTAACCAGAGAATCGAAAACCAAAAATCAAAGATATTACGTACGAGATCGGTTTGATTTGGACCGTTGACGTTTCACGCCCCTATAAGTACGTACACACTATCGATACGAGCGTGCAAACTTGTATAAATCTGTTCAGTAATTATTAGAAACAATTTCTTTGTAAATGACTATAGCGAATATATATTTATTATCCTAAAGACGTCGTTTGCAATAGTTAGTAAAGTAATTCGGTGGCGCGTGTTCTTTTTTTCGACATAAAAATCTGGCGATTTACGAAAAAATTGTACGCGATTCGAACGACCATTGAACGGCGTTCCGGACAGGCAATCTCGTTACAATTGCGCGCTGCGAGAGGTACGCTCATTGACAGGAGCACTACCGCGGCAATGGTGGTGCGTTCCATTGTTCGACGTTCTCGAAAACTACGAGGTAATGTTAGATTTTGCCGCTGAATCCGACATGATCGACTCGAACGATTGTTATTGGCCGACAACGCGAATATAACGCGGCGAGACAGATTGCCGACAATTCGCGAGCCGAGGCCGAGAGAGTGCACTCGTCGTATACGCCGAATCGGCCCGATTTATTACCGCGACATTTTTTTCATCCCTATACGTATTGACGATTTTTCTATTCGAAATATTTGTTCGTTTCGAATCGTAACGTTATTATTTTCGCTTCGGTTTTTAAGTTTCTTTTTCGTTTTTGTGTTACGCGGTCTAGCTCCGGGCCTAAAGTAGCGTGTACCTACCGAGAGTGCGTACCGTAACGCCCGACGAACGTATGGACGGAACTGTGACGACGCGTGTTCGAATTTGAAACGTAAAAATAATTTCGAAACCGGGATAAGTGGATAATTCGATTGATCTTTAGCGCCCAGCGTCATCTAAACGATATAAAACGCCGTACGCTCGTCGTTAAAAAGAAGCACGCGCTCTAGATATACACTCGGTTATAATTACGAGAGTATTTTCTCGGTCTTATATTAGGGTAGGTAAAATGGGATTACGTTTCATTCTCGTGGTGACACAGCAAACGAACGAATCACTTCCGCGGTAGGCTATAGAACGAAATGTAGCGTGCCATCGCGGGCGCGGGCTCTGTTCGGTCTTGCGCGAATGTATTTAAACCTAACCAACCTCGAGTTGTTTTCGTTGTCGCATAAGGCGATCGAATAATAATAATAATAATAATTATAATAATATTGTCACCTAACCTACCCGGGCGTGGGTGTTACAGGTGAGACTGGCGAACCGGGAACGGCAGCGGTTGTCGCGGTTGCAGAAGAAGGAGATCGGGCTGGCCACCATGTTGTTGTGCGTGGTCGTCGTGTTCCTGTTGTGCAACGTGTGGGCGCTCATATCGAACGTGGCCGAGGCGTTCTACGGCATAACGGTCGACCAGCTGGTCAAGGTCAGCAACCTGTTGGTCACCATCAACTCGTCCGTGAACTTCGTCATCTACGTGATATTCGGCGAGAAGTTCAAACGGCTGTTCTTCAAGTTGTTCTTCCCGCGGGGCGTGTGGTTGTGCGGCTGGCACCCGGCGGACGGCCGCGGTACCGCAGGCGGTCACGGCGACCACGCGGCCATCGACGACAGCGAGGCGACTTGCAACGGCGGCGTGACGTTCGAATGCCGGCATTTGGCCGGCACGTCCGACCGGTGCAAACGGTCCGAGCGCAGCCGCTACCATCACCATCATCACCACCATCACCAATATCATCATCACCACCACCATCGTGGTAACGGTCCGAACCATAACGGCGGTGGGTCCGCGGCGCACGCCAATCGCGGTAACCACCGGGACAACGCCGACGGCCATCGGTCGAACACACTGCCGACTAATAGCGGTATGGTCTGGGAACATTCGACCACTACTACGACCACGAACGTGAATCAGATCTGAAAACAACGAAAACCCGCGGTTGTGGCGGCGTCCGCTGACGCGGACTTATTATAACCATCCCGCGCGAGGCCTGTGCCGGTGTCCGTAATACCGAATTTGGGACAGAAGTGTTCGAGTTGTCGTCCGTATAAAAGACCGGCCAAGTACACGATTTCATTCCCCTAGCTAAAATGATGTAAAAACGCGGTTTTATAACGGAGCCATAAAAGTCATTCGAAAATCGTCGGCGTAATCGGGATTCGTCGTTTCAGTTCGTTTTAATCGTCCGTTAATTTACGCGGATACGTTCTTCGAAACTCTATTCAATCCGATTTATCACTTACGTTCGTATACGAAAATTCGTTGACGAATTGGCACAAATAAATTAGATCGTGTCATTCGGGTACATCGCGACGTTTATAATCTGTTCGCCAAATTCCTAACGAATATTCGATTATATAGGAAAAGTTATAATTTCTCAAACACAACGCCCCAAACAATATAGTGATAATTCCGTACGAATCGTATAACTCGACGCTCCTAGAAGAAATTTCATCGTTCTTCTTCCATTCCGCTCGAATAATTTCCCAATTCGGATAATTAACTTTTTAAACTTCGGCCGTGTAATTTGTTTACGGTATTTACCTTTACAGCTCGAAGTTCAAAGAGCCCTACAAGTCAAATTTTATACTCGTTACTGTCTGCAACACGAAGTCAATATTTAATCCGAAACTCGTACATAAACGTTTAGGCATATCCATCTCTCATTAATTTTGGCGTTGTGCAGTTTGTTTCTTGCGAAGTTTTTATTTACTACGAATAAACTCGAAGCTAATGATTCACTCGAAACTTTGGGAATATTTGAAATTACAATTTTTCGACGTATATTGTTCGAAAACTCCGATTAGTCTCCCGCTAGTACTTGGCATGTGGTTCACCATTCCCCCGGGTACCCAGGTTATTGAGGTACCACCGTATTTCGGTTTCGTAACAATTATAGCGTAATATCGAAACGAGTATAATTTCGAACGAACGACGTTTCAAACACTTATTATTTGGACACGTGACGTTTGTATCCCCTCGGCACAATTGTCGAGTCTCGTTGCCGATCGAATAAATATAACGCTCCGGATCCGCGTTGCTCGCCGAAACCCAAAAACGCGTTACGCGCCGGCTAATGTATAACTTAAGCACGCCATGAACCTTAACGATTGTCAATCCGAACACGAAAACCGCGAAACGTTAGATCCGACCCATTTTTACGTTTACGCCGTTTCATGTTCGAATTCCGACCCGTTTTCACGATAATATTATACAAAAAGAAAAAGAAAATGTAATACCGCGTAACCTATGTCGTATATTTTACTTTACGCTTACGTACGTACGGTATAACGAAATTTGTGAATATCTACATTTTTACGTGTGTGTGTGTATGTGTGTGTGTGTGTGTGTGTGTGTGTGTGTGTGTGTGTGTGTGTGTGTGTGTGCTCGAGAGTGTACAAAGATTTTAGGTTTAATAATAAATATTCTCGGATTCGGCGTGCTCGTTAATTCGTCTTTCGATATATAAACGTACACGATCCCGAATCAAATTCCTTTCATTCGTCTAACGTCGCACGCGCGCGCGAAATATGTGTTATTTTGCGTCGATACAGGGAATATTCCCGGTAAAACATATAACGTATACCGGCGTGAATTCCGTAAAACGTTCGTCTAGTAGTTCGACGCTCGCCTACTGCGCGTATATAAATATTACGTTAGGTTTAACGATCGAGCACGCTCGATGTGCTGGAAAAGTCGCGGGCCCAGCCGAACACGTGGTTCGGTTACAATTAATAACTAGTAATGGTAAGACGAAAAACGATTAAAAATTAATTTAGATAATAGCGTTTAAGATAAACGAAAAAATGCACAATATTACGATATTGTTATTGTATAATATTACGTTTATTACGTTTTTAAATTATGCATTAAACGATTTTTTCACGGAATCGAATTTACGTAAAATGTGTTTGTGAACTTATACGAAAGAAATGAAATATTTCTGCTTGTGGCCGATTTTTCGTAATACCTTCATATATATGTATATATATATACACACACACACGAGTATATAAATTCGGCAATATCCCGATATGTATAGCGAATAATTACGACGGGAGTGTGTCGTGGAAAAATGCGAGTACGAAAAACGATTATTATAACGTTCGATTCCGACGCTATTTCCGTTCAGATCGATCGTAGGTAAACAGCGACGAAACCAGCCAGAACTATCGAATCGATAGCTAGTTTGTTCCGGTTTCCTTTCGCCGACATTATTACTATTTATTCAAAAACAAAACAAAATCAACAACTCGATGGCGGCGTCTCTTTGTTACTATACTGACGAAATTTGCGCGAAATCAAAACGCTACTCGCGTAAACTCTATTGGTTCGCCAAAAATCACGAACAATCCCGTCAAATTTGTCCGTTTATTTCGTTTTGTTTTTTCTACCGGCGATTATCGTGCACCATTCTCGTCGATCCTATCAATTGGATTATTTGTACCGAACAAATACCGGAAGTCGACCGTTTCAGTTTGTTTTACGACAGTTGTGGATTTCGGAAAACACGTCGCGCGCCCACCGTCTTCTCCAACCAAACGAATGTCCACCCTCGGTCTACGAGTGCAAGGTAAGATACTTCGGTTAATCAGAAAAACGTTTTTGTTTTTTTTTTTTTAAACGTACCCTCGTATTATTTATTTTACCGAATCGTTTGATACCGGATTGGTTATCGAGTTACTCTTCCGCTGAACGAATCGGTTCCCGTCTTATTCGTCGTATTTTTAATAGAAATGGCGACAATATCGATAACGACGTAAAAATTCGATCAAACGTCATCTCAAACACAAAATGACCGACCGAAAATCGGTTTACTTACTGATTTATACGAATTGTATTCGGCTACGGTCGCTTTTCGTTGATCTTTGTTCGTTGACGACGGCGACGATGAACAATAGTATTGACAACCCATTCGTCGTGGTGTAATAATACAATTTGTCCCGCGTCAAATACTTTTCGGAGAACAGTAGTTATCGAAATTGTTGTTTTTGATGTAAACTCGAACATTATTCGAATTGGGTCGGACTTTAATCAAATTTAATTTCTTCGGCGCTTCGGCAACGGCGGTCATGTTTATTGTATAGTCGATGGGGACGAACCAAATCGGTTTTATGAATGGATAGTAGGTTTGGTTACTACATCGCGATTAAGAGATTACAATGGTAAGCTATACACGCTCGGTGGATAGTCGAAATTCACGAGTGACATGCCAACTTGCCACGGGCGATAGTAGAACGCCGTGTGATTGGGTGGAAGGGTGAGAGAGCTACTGGCCAAGGCCAAAGATCTAGTGCCCTCTCGACGGCAATCTGCCATACACCCCGAGGCCACGTTTCTAAATCGTGACACATTTTGTCTTTTGTGACAACACTGTTTGACACAGTCGAATAAAAACCATAAAAACCCGGCGGCCGTTACTTGTATAAACATTTGTTAAAAGCGTCGATCCAGACGCCAAAACGTCAAATATTCCTAACTTACAGCGTAATACGACGGTTTCAAAAAGGACAATCGCTCGGGTTTCGCGAGCTAGCGCGAAATACGGGCGTATTTTTTTTTCGAGAAGGTGGAGGGTTTCCAGAAAAATCGAAATTTGAGTGCCGTTAAACGCAAACTACGGACGTTGTGAGGCCGTGAACGTTTGGGAACCGCTGGCGTAATAATTGTAATCGGTCGTTATGTATAAAAGATAAAGAATTTACGAACTTGGCACAATACTGTAAAATAAAGTTACGATTCTCGTCGTATCTTAAAAACAACTCGGTATATTGAAAATGTACGCGCGGGTTTTAATATTGTGTTTCGTACGTTGAACAATTTTAATACCGTTTAACGTCGAAATCGTATAAAACAATTTACGTAGAAAAATAAAACGCTCGTTTTGTCGTACGTTATAAAGCGATTGTCGCCAAAGTTCGTATAGGGTCCGCCGATAAACGTACCGTTCGCACGAAATGACGCGGCGGCCACGAAATAGGGAATTCTACGTGCGAACCGTCATTAACGCAATTGTTATCCATTAACGAAACCGAAAAGCTTATGACAATTCTATACAGAACGGTATCCGCGTTTCGCGTATCTTTTCGCAAATCCCGAAACGCAAATACATTAATAACAATTTTTCACGTGTCGCGCGAGTTAAAAAAACAATACCACGAACTTTCTTAATTCACCGTGGTTTTCCGAATCGGAGTCGGCGTGTGCGCAAAATAAACAACAACGCGATAAAAACGTACAGCGATGTATTAATTCCGTGTCTCTCCCGCGACCGGAAAAGATTCTTTACTATGTGGCGACCATAAAACCGTTATGTGTTGCCGTTATTTATGTAAGCCGTCAACAAACCGCACGCTTCACGCGCGAAATTCAAACCGGCGCAATAATGCTAGTAAACATTTTCGGCGTTATCGTTATTATTAAAGTAGACGAAAATCGAAACGATTTCGTACATAAAAACTGTTATTGTCTACAGGCCCGGCGTATAACTGATTACGTAATTAATTAAAATCGAATCCGTTCGTCAGCTCGTCCCGTCAAAGTTTTTAACGAATCACAAAACACAAATACACACAGTGGCCGACAATAATATTATCGGACGAAAAAACAACTTTTTCCCCGTCGTCTGTGTTTGCACTGTGCGCGCGTTTTAATTTTTAAATCAAACATTCGGATCTGTTCATAATTGTGTACGAGTTGATTTCGTTTTAAACTTATAATCGTGTTGAAAAAGTTCCCTATAAATGAGGATAATCACGTTCCGTATACAAGTAAAGACGACAATGCCCAAAAAGATTATTCACCGTCAGATTTGTAATAGTATAGCCGGGTAACGTTAACCATAACACAATAACCTAAACGGTTATCGCGTTTTTTTCTTAATAAAAATATTTCGAAAATAATAACAGGACGTCTTAGAAACATTTTAAAGTATATCCAATAGTGTCACATTTCTATCGGTTGATATCTAAGAATAAAGAAAAAAACACCTGAACGAACGAACATGAGAGTCCCGACGAATGATTAATAAAGCGTCCGAAATGGCGAAGAAAGGTTTTGAAGATATACGAAGCCTAATCGGAAGGCACTGGACGGATTGTAAGTAAGCGTACGGCGGTTGAGATCGAAAGAGAATATACGGAAAAGGGGAAGATCCCGTAACGTCAAACAGGTATGCGGTAACCGTGAAGATGAACAGTGGTTAGCGCGTCTACTTATATAGCCGGTAGTACCATGTCCGTTTACCTGATGGGCTCCAAACAAAAACCGACGCGGAGAAGTATACGCGATCGGGATACGTCATTCGTTTTATCGGCGATTTCGCTTTAATTACTCTCCATCGTTTATCCAACGTTGATTAGATTATGTGCACAGATTTATACGCGTGCGCGCGTGTGTGTGTGTGTGTGTGTGTGTGTACAGGCGCGTGCGCTCAACGTGAATAAAATTATTCGGGAACGTATTTTACGAACGAGACAATAGTCGACGACGGAAAAAACGTGACTTTATCCCTTTTCTAAAATAGTCGATACGTAAGTAATATACTTATTGTATGACGCGAGTATTGCACACGCACACACAGTAATACTCCCGTTGAGAATATAACCAACCTATAACCACATACGCCGGTGTCATCTATTACTATTCACATATACCGGCAGGTCCGGGGTGGCGAAAAAATAAATATATATGTAAGCGCGTGTGTGGGTTTGTGTACAGATCGGAAACGCTATTGACGTTTTATCGATCGGTTGGCGAATTAAATAATATCATAGAGTCGCTTACGCGTAAACAGCAATAATAGATCGAAACGTTCTCGGGCTTTAAGTTGTATTACGTTCGATTCAAACTAAATTTCCCCCAAAGTCTTTTCATCGCAGACGCACACGGTCCAACGAATTTTTATTCGCCGCGAACATATTCGACGTTAACTTTCCGACGGCCTATTGGAACGATGGGCCCGTGAATAGGCCATCGTATTTCCATCGACGATCGAAAACGGACCGACGTTTAATCCAAATGTTGAGTTTCGGGAATAGCCCAAAAATCACGGGGTACGAGTGGAATCCGGCGGTTATGACGGCGTTAGGGGCAACGTGGAAAAAGTTCGGACGCGAATCCCGGAATTACCGCGAAACACGCCCGATTTAATGTGCCGAATCCCCGAGTCCGTTGAGAGCGTGGACGGTTCAACGTATGACACGTAACTGTTCCGCCAACCATTCCGGAACAAACTCCTAACCGTTAACGGAGACCGCCTTCGATTGGTACGCGATTTGAACACGCGTGTTTTCGGTTTAGGTTGATGTCGTTTTTGTACACGTCAACTATACGGGTGGCGAGTTGGCGTTACAGTCCGAGCGTTTCTCGTCGTCCGACCACGTCACCGTGCCGGACGGCAATATATGTATATACACGTGTTATTACGAGGACGGTTTGTCAGCGAAAATCCGAGCGTAGTTTAACGTGATTTTTTTCGTTCGTTCGTTTTTTGCCGATCGTAAACGAAAAAATCGTAAAAATTCGAAACGTATCGGGCGACATGAACATTCCGTCGTGCGTGCCCGTACACGCGTCGTAGCGGGCACGTTAAACGCGTTTGTTTCCAAATCGTTTTCGTCGCGTACGCCCGACTACACATTCCCGGTCACCAGTCGAAAGTTTTTTATACGTTTCCCTCACACACATACACACACACCCTTACGTAAATAATAGCGGCACGCGATAAGAACGGAACATATTGTATTTGAAAGGGCGACATTGTTA
>JAIPRN010000528.1:0-80258 GCA_025469175.1 Geopemphigus sp. TES_GeoC_2020 | reverse complement strand
GCTGAATTATGTAACCTATGTATCGCGTAGTATTACATGTTTCGTCATTTTTTAGGAAATTATAACGAACACCATTTATTGTTATTGTTTTTTCTTTTTGCTTCTAGATACAATTGCAAGTGCAGATAATATACGTATTACTCCATCTTTAAAAAGCCAAAAAGGTATTTAGTTAAATGTTTGTACGATTGTTTATTGCATAATATTATGATGGAATTTTTATTTAAAACCATCCAACTATAAGTAGTTTATTAATAAAATAAAGGCGTAATCGCTATTTAATATTATAAAATTTTGATGGTATTATACTTATAATACATTTTATTTTTATAGGCGCAATTTGGACAAAAGAACAAACAAAATTTGATTGGTGGACAGTAGAAATTATCTTTCGAATTAATGGTAGGGGCCGCATTGGAGCTGATGGATTGGTAAGTATGCTTATAATAATTATGTCTATTGTGTATTCATTAAATGAAAATATTGTCTTCCTAGGCATTTTGGTATACACATTCTAAAGGCGATTTTAATGGTCCTGTATTCGGTAGTTCAGATAAGTGGGTTGGCCTAGGAGTTTTTTTCGATTCTTTTGATAATGATGGAAAACACAATAACCCGTATATTATGGGAATTTTCAATGACGGAACACAAACTTTTGATCACTCTAAGTAAATTTAACTGTTAAAATTATTTACAACAAACGAAATAATACTCGTGTTTTATTTCAGTGATGGTTCTACTCAACAGTTATCAGGATGTTTAAGAGATTTCAGAAATAAACCATTTGCCACAAAAGCCAAAATTGAATATTATATGAACACATTAACGGTAAATAAATTCTAATATTTTTATGAATTTTTTTTATAGGAAGACAGATTTTTTTTTTTATTAAAAGTAGAAAAAAATTTACAATCTGTAAAATACTATGAGTAAATATGATAATGGTTTAATAAGTTTGAAGACGTGAAAAAAAAGTGTCTATCGACTCTATTTCCAATTAAAAAATTTTTTTTGAGATATTATGTTATTTAATGTAGAAGGTAACAAGGCCACTTTCAATTGAGACATGGGTTATAGATATAAATTTAAGATGAGATAATTTGCATGAGTGCGGGCATTCCTATGAAGTTTGCCATAATAGTAAGATGGAAGTATTGTAAGCATTCAAATGTTGAGATCATGCAAAGTACACTTGCTAATGTATCAGGGAGCATTCATGAGGAGTCGAAGATTTATTGTCTAGAATGAAAGGAATAAGTTTAGGTTTGAAGTTTTTGTGGTTCCTCAAAGTTGAATATCATTTGAATCAGCAGGATATATCAATTGTTTATAAATTATTAATTTGTTAAACGAAATTGTTGACTGGAGAAGTTGCCTTAATTTGTGCAGTCTACGGTTTAATGATTTTCTTTGATTTGAGTAGCTCTGGTTAGCCTTTGATCAAGGTGGAGACCTAAATACTTAACAGAAGTATCTAACAGAATTATTTTGTTATTAAGGAAAACAGGAGGAAAATGTTTTGTACTGAGGATAAGGGTAATATGAGTGGATTTAGTTTCCCTTATTTTTTTCATAACTTACACATGTTTTGGATTTTTGTTAGTTGGTTTTGGAGATTTTTTATCGTTGAATTAATATCGGAGTTTATTGAGGTTATTGCTGTATCATCTGCAAATGTAGCAAGCATAATGTTACTGGATTGTAGTAGATCTGCCATGTAAAGGTTATGAATTTGAGCAAGAATACTGTCTTGAAGAACGCCTGCTTTTAAAGAATGAATATCAGAATATTCTTCATAACGTACAACAAAGGAATTATTTGTAAGAAAAGATTTGAGAATAAGATATATCAGAGTTTTTTGATGATTTTATGAGATGTTGTAGGAAGACTTGGTTATAATTTTTAATATGTATATATGTAAACAGAGTTATAAACTTCTGTTTATGAAATTCAATATTGATATTGTGAACATAAAGTAAAGAAAAATCTGATATTATATAGTGTTAATTTATTATTATTTAGGTTTTTTTCCATGGTGGAAATTCAAATAATGATAATGACTTTGAAATTTGTTTCCGAAGTGAAAATGTTTTCTTACCGAAATATGGTTATTTTGGAATATCTGCTGCTACTGGTGGTTTAGCTGGTATTTAATTAGTTTTATATTACATGATCAATTAAACTTGTAATTAATATTTAAATATTTTAGATGATCATGACGTAAACCATTTCTTGAC
Organism: Geopemphigus sp. TES_GeoC_2020; assembly: GCA_025469175.1. Taxonomy (NCBI): domain Eukaryota; kingdom Metazoa; phylum Arthropoda; class Insecta; order Hemiptera; family Aphididae; genus Geopemphigus; species Geopemphigus sp. TES_GeoC_2020. The sequence goes on along the minus strand of JAIPRN010000528.1, from coordinate 78,021 downwards.
ATATAGTCTCTATCCTCCTGGTACAACGTTTAAAAAAATTGAAAAGGCCCAGGATACAGTTATTGTCCAAGAACAAATGTTAACTAAAGAATATGCAGAATATCAACAGAAATTAGATTTGGAAAAAGAAAAGTAACAAAATTGGCTTCGAAGTATTATATATTTTTACATATAAAATATATATTTGTATAATTAAGTTACCAGAAACAGCATCCAGAAATTAAAAAGGACGAGGCAGAATTTGAAGATTGGTATGAAACAGATAATCAAAGAGAATTACATCAAATATTCTCGGGTCAAAGTCAAATTGTTGATTCTGTAAAAATATTGAGTCAAAAGTTTGATGAAATGGTTGGTCGTCAAGAACGAGCGCTAAGTTTATTATCAAATATTCAGTCTACGTTAGCAGTTTCTAATACGATCAGTGGAAATGCACAAGGTTCCAACTATAAACAAATTTAATAATTATTCGTTAATTCATTAACGTCTTAATTTTTAATCTTATTAGTACCAATGCCACAAATAAACGCAGTAATTAGTAGACAAGATATTGAAGGACTAGTACAAACACATAATAATATCATCAGCTCTATAAGAGACCTCAGGTATGGATCAATTAATTGGCAAATAATTATTATAATTCTTATTTCAACATTAATACATAATTTCATTACTATATTATATAACAACTGTCCTTTAATTTTAAAATTTGTATAACGGACCAAATACCTAGTCCAGATAATTTCTTAAAATAATGGATAGGTCATAAAAGTATATCACATGAAGAAAGTAGACAAGACCCAATCTATTACTTTATTATGTTTGAATAATAGACTTCTTTGGCAAGTGAGTGCAGAAACACTGTAAATGAAATTATATTTACAAGAATCTCACATAAATTGTTTTTTATTATATAAATATATACATACGTCCACTACAATTTTTTTTATTCAGCTTGTTATTATGTAACATAGTGTCATTGGTGTATATAAATATTTTATATTTTTAGGAATTTAGTAACCGAAGTACATTCAAAATCAGAGATTATAATTAAAAATCAAGTTTTACAACCCACTGCGCAAGTTCAACCACTTGATCAGATATCAATTATGCATGAAGTTAGAGACATGTTAAATACTATCAAACTTGAGACTCAAAAAGCTGGTCATACACAACAAACACATACTTGTGCAACTAATACAATAGTTTTAATTATTGCGATGGCCCAAGTATTCTTATTTATTATCTACACTATATATAAGTAAGTTTGAATTATATATATATAATTACAAGTTCTCACATTTAACGTGTATACGATCAAAATACGATTCATTAACAACAATAATCGTTATTTATAGTAAAAAAAGTAAATTTTATAAGATTTTAATTTTAAATTATTTGTTCTTAAATAATTCAATATGTTCTTTCAACTAAATAATACGCACGGATTTTTTTCAGAAGTAATAAAGAAACTCAGGCGAAAAAATTCTACTAGACCTTTGAATTGGTCATAAATCATAACAATGCGGGGCATACAATTGTAATAAAACATTCCATTAATGTACTTGTATTAAAAACAAAACATTGTGTATGAACATATAAGAATGTACAATAGAAATATTCATCGAGTACGGGTGATAAATTAATTATTTTTTACATCCATTTTGTGTACTAAAATTTTTATAAATTATTAATTTTCATGGAATTAAAAATGCGTTGTAATTTATAAATAATTTTATCGAAATAACTATCCACACTCCTATTCCACTACAGTGACTAAAACTGGTCAATTTAAGCTGTCGAGCGCCATACACACATACACTGTCCATTATATTGTGGTGGTTGGTGTCGTCGCTAATGGTGATTTATTGGGTCACATTAGGAAGGTTTACTCACATGTGAACCCTCCATGAAGACTAACGAAACAGAGTATATAAAAAATAAATCATGGTTTTTGTTGTTGTTGTCTAAACAGAAATAAACGTCAAAATGTACCGTATAATGTTAATAATTTATTAGTTACCTTAAATGCGTCGTTAACGTATAATTATATCGTAGAATCGACTTCGCTTATACATAATAATAATTGTAGTTTTAACGTAAGATATTACGATTATATTATAAATACGGATAAAAAAAACGAATACACGCGCAAGATATAATAAAAAATATTTTACGAAAATACGTCCGTAGGCATTAAAAGGTGTGTATATGTGTGCGTAGTGTGTGTGTGTGTGTGTGTGTGTGTATGTGTGGTTTTCGAAATAACATAATTTGTATATGTGTCATTAGACCGTCAAACATTTGTTTCGCTCGATAATCGTCGTTGCGGTTCGAAAACGATTTCGCCCAAAACATAAATAAATAATAACGACGAATATTAGCGGCGTGTGGTTAATTAACACCACACCATAAATTTATGGCGCGCGGAAAAAATGCGTATTTAAATTAACGTGCACGTCGAACCGTGCATGACTTCGGACAAAAACATCGGTGTCCCGGCTCCAAGACCTCCGTCCGTTTTCGCCTGTTCATTTTCCTGGTCGTATTCGCAATCGAAATATCGGCTCTGCAAACAAAACGAACGACGATCGTTACTACTTCAACGTCGATACGCCAAATTGCCCTAATCGAAAACTACCGTTCGACCGTATTCGCCGCGGCGAACGCGAGTTACCGGCGGTGCGCGCGCTCACGACGAATTGTCGTAGCGCCGCCAAGTAACCTGGACGCGACGTCTTTTGTACACACGCGCGTTAAACGTGTCGTTTCGCTTACCGACGTTTTCGTTGTGATATATCCGGGGGGAACGAACTCGCGCGGCGAAATTTCGTGAACGTTTTTAAAAAATATAAAACGTATATACCCTACACCCTATAGGGCTTAAGCAACTCGCGATATTTCGAATTACGTACATTTTTTACGCCCGAACGGTAATTACGGGCGTTTTATTCTCGGAGTTTCGGGAAAATAGGAAAGAGACGACGACGACGAAATTATCGGCGTAACTTATTTACGGTAACGTGGTATACGTTGTTTAATAGCCCGTGGCGAGATATTACCGCCGATTGTTCCCGGGTTAGAAATAAACGAATAATTCGACGACGTTTTCACACCCGATTTCTCAGTCTCCCCTCCCCACCCACAATCGTAAAACCCGCTACACGTCCCCCGGGAACATATACATACGTGTATACGTTTACCCCTAACGTAGAACGACGACGAATGATTTTTGCGCGTGCACCGCGGCTGAAAAACGGGTCGTTTACCTGGCACTCCAAACATCTGCAACGGTCGCTCATCTTACAGGAAATACCCCATTGCGCCGCCACCGCTTTGTAAAATTCTTTGCTGCTTTTGTGGAATATTTCTCGCCTGACGGGGGACGCGGTGCCGATCGATCCGCCGCCGTACGTTTGATTACTGGAACCCGCGCCGCAGCTTTCCTCGTCCGTAACCATCTCGCCGTGATCGGAAGACTGTCCAGGCTAAATAAAATTTCCAGTTCCGTTATGTATACACGCGCACATAGAACGCTCGTTCGTTTCGGGTAGATGTTTTTGCATTCACGAACGCGTATTTATTATCCGTCGCGTCATTTTTCGGTGGTACGACGGCTGAGGAAATCGACACGGGACGACCGTCATTGTTTAGTGTACCAACTAACGAACGAAATACGCGCCACTCGCCGCTTCTTTCGGGCGTAAACCTTCCTTTAAACCGAGTACGTCGCGATTTTCGATTACGACTTTTTTTCCGAATTCCGTTTTACGCCCCTCCCCTCCCTCGGAAATTACGGTTTTCCCCAATACACGCGTCGCATTCGGTCGACCGTGCGCGCGCCATTTTCGGGTCGTCGAACGAAACGGCACAACACGACGACGCGCCCGAAAAAACCGGCTGGATTTCGCTATTCGCTAGAGTATTTTGATGCAAAAACGGCGCCAATCCATTAGCGGTTTTCGGGTTCAAGAAGCGAGCGTGCCGGCGACGCGTAAAATTCGACGGTCTAGAACACAAAAAGGCCGCCCTCTTCTCTTCGATCAGCTACGTACGTAAACGACTTTTTACAACGACACCGTGGTTCGTCGAAACGAAAACGAGCAGCAGTGTCTCCGTTTATTCGGGCGGCCCGTGTTCGTTCGTGTCGTCCGGCGCGCAAGCGATTCCGAAGTTTCCTAAAAAACGTTACCGCGCGTGTCGGTCGCGCTCGGTATAGTCTACCTCTTGTTGTACGCCGCAATGCTCGTAACTGGGCGGCGGGGACGACGGAATTGTTTGCATCACTATGCAATCGAGCGAACACGAGTCCGAGAGTTTCGCCGCGTCGTTCTTTCGCTTTTTCTTCTCCTTGATCATTGTGCCCGACACGATCCGCCGCTGTCGCCGTACCGAAATAATTGAACTGTCAATGGCCGTGGTAAACGCGTACTCTATACACACCTACCTCGGGGGCGCGCAATCGCGATTCGGCGGCGATTTTCTAATCAGAACGCGCTCGGCGAGGGGATGACGACGAGAGGAGTATAGCAGCGCGTCTCTCGATTATCGATCAGTCGACGCGACTGTCCTGAGCACGCGCGTATCGTGGACGTATTATTATTGCGACGCGCGCGCGCGCCTTACATTCGCGACGAAATACACGAATCACGTCGCCCGTACGTAATGTCGTCGAAACGAAAGAAATATCGCGCGTTAAAAATAATACGAGCCACGGGGGCACGACTTACACAAACTGGCGTGAAAAAGGGTTTACGGCGACCCCCACCACTACGCATATTTTTCGTATATCGACGCGTCGTCGTCGTCGTTGTGGCACACGCACGTTCCTTTATTTTTTAGAAACGTTTATTTTTTGTACGACGAACGACGGTTCGGTGCAATGGTGTACTAACAGAGGAGTTAGAAATAGAAACCCCCTTGAAAATTTTTAGAAAAAATTAATTTCTTACGAAACGTACATATTTTTAGTCAATAATAACGAAAAACACTATGTAAGGCTTTTCGGATTTGCGCGGGATTGTGTAAGCAAAACTTAATATCGTAACTATTACGACAACATTTAGCACGATTGGTTTTTATTTTTTTCTATTATATTATCGCTCGGACAATTTATTTATATCGCGCTTAAATTATTTTTTTACTTATCGGACGTTTAATATATTTTTAAGTAACGAAAAGCGGAATAAATAGTATTGTAACTTCATAATCATAATATATTTTCTCTTACAAATGTACCCGACTCGAAATTTATGAAAAAAAATATAAAAAGTTAAATAGACCTAACTAATTTTGATTTTAGACCCGGTATCTATTTAGGATACATATTTTATAGAGTGTATAAATCTGAATTAAATAGTGTTAATATTAAGCAGGCTAAAAACATTATATTTTTTACCATTATGATTTCTACCTGTACTGTGACTTGTTATATTTGAGTTGTGTCATTCTTCTTTTGGGTGCGCAATATACATACACGCGATCGTTAATAATTGTAAACTTGCTATAATTCGGGGAATTCGGTATATTTGAATTTCGTATTTGTACGTTTTCGTTTGACCGCCTAACGGACCCGATTGCGTGCAGTTTTTTTTCCGAAAAATACCTCCTCGCCGCGAATTTAGTTTATTCGTTTATTTTTTAACGAATTTCGGCGGAACAACTTCCAAAAGGTAAACAAATAGCTGAACAACGGCTATTCAAACACGTTCGGTATATTAATTGCATTATTCGTCAATTTCGTGACTCAAAGTTCTCGTCACTACCGTAACTGTATTTTACTGGCGTTTCGGCGACCAATAAATTCTCTTGTCTCCGTTTACCTATTTTATTCGTAAGTCGTCTTTCCGACCTAAGAAGTAATTGAAATAAACTGGTGTGCGAACGCATTCATTCTATGTTCAATCGAACATCACGTTCATAGTTTTCAAATTGCCGACCTTCACACTGCGATTTAAACACGCGCTCCCGTCCACCGTAGGGATCCCCTTTTTAGTTGTTGTCGCTGTAATTTGTTCGACAGTTGGCGGGATACGAGATTATTAGTAAAATGATCCGCATAAACGACCGCGTTTCCGTTCAGCGATTATTTTACCGAGTCGATCATTTTTTAGGGAGAATATTACGACATTTGTGATATTTCCTACTACGCGTCGAGGAGATCCGACCACATCATGGGTAGTATTTAGAAGTTCGTCGGTATATTTTTACCGCGTTCGTATGAACGTAAAAGGGTGTGCGGACGGAGGCGCTGAAAGAAAAACCGATCTTCGAGTTCGATAAACGAAACATTGTTGTATGGCGACACGTAGCCGTCGATTGGTGGAGAATTTTTGGCGGACGGATGTGTGTACAACGGGCGAGATACGTAAAGTTACGAACGTTTTATTCGACGAATCTCTTTTAATCGTTTACGAAAAGACGTAAATACTTTCGAATCGATATAATCGATAAGCGCACGTGCCGTACACATAATTTCGTTCCAGTTTGCGTTTTTCTTTTGCTGCATATAGAGACGCGAGCGATTCGCTCTTTTGGACACCCACGTTTTCTGAAATTGTCGAACAAAAATAACAAAACGGTACGCATAATTAAACGGTATCCGATAATTTATTGTTTCGATAGTTCTACACCGCAATGTACATGGAGACAATAAACAATTAATGACAAATTCGTCGTCGAACGTGTAAACCTTTAAACGTTACATAACAAGTAGATAAAATATTGGTACGTTTATATAACACAAAATGAAAATACGAGGGACGTATTTTCGTAAGTATAGTCGTACGAAATTATTGGCGATAAACAGTAAAGCAAGAATGAAATCTAAAACGTAGAAACTATTCGCGTGAGCGATATAAATAATATTATGGGCAAACAATAATGCGTCAACGGTTACGTCAATCGCGCGACTTAAACAATAACGAACAAAATTAACGCGACACGATTGTAGTACGGTTAACCGAATCGTGGTCATCAATTTCCGTAAAAATTACGGAAATCTATACTACTTATATTACTTATAAAATTATAAGTAGATTTTCGTTGTCGAGTAAACGACGAATCAATTGGTTACAATAATTGATTTTGGTACGATAAACCGACTAGGCTATTTTTTTCCGTCATCAGTTTCGAAAATATTGTACACGAATAAAACTAACAGTTTCGGCAGGCGCGCCCGTTTATATTTCGGTTTCGTAAGGCTTAATAATTACGTCCTTGTAAGTTGTCTTGTAAATCTTGGAAAATATTTTCGAAAATATTAACGTAATTAGCGTAGCTATTAGACAAACAACGAAAATAGTTTTGACGTTGGTCGTTTGGTTCACGTCGTTTAAATGTGTCCACAACAGCACCAGGCAAATGAAAATATTGCTCGGCACTTTAATTACGTTCGACAAGGTAACTCTAATGTTTTCCGGAATCACTTGACTTTTTAAGTACATCATGGATGGTAGATATATTCCAATGGAAATTTCGTATATTACGAAAAATATATAGCACATTTTTATCACGTACAGAGAATGGTTGGTTAACACCTTCGACACAGCCATAGTGCACATGAAAAACGATACGCTGGCCAAAAAGGTCGACAGTAGCAACATTTTTTTCGAATCTAAATAATTGTGCGCTAGCGATATCGAATATATTTTCGAACCGATCATTAAGGCTAGCATAAAACTTGAAAACACCAGGCCCAATGGCGGTTGTATCGAGTCGAGCGCCGGCGTCCAAATAAATATGAACAAATACATGACGCCTTCGTACAAAGATTGGATAACGCTGAGGATGAATATATTTTTGTTTGTCAGCCACAACACGACGGCTTTTTTCACCGAGGCCGAGGCAGACTTGGTGTTATAAATGTAGTGTTCGTTCAATAATAGAATTCCGCATGCGCTGGTAGTCGTGAGGAATGGTAACGCTGCGATAAATGGTGCGACGACCCCCAACTGCATAACGTTGACTAAAATGTAGGACAAAAATCCCGCCAATATGGCGAGCGTAGCGTTAAGGAAAGTCGCCTTGGCGAAGGTGTTACTCAACCATTCATTAGGTAGCATATAGTGATTGATGTGTTCGTTTATGTACCAAGATTCAAACGTTGAATACAGAATAGACGTACTAACACCTCCTAGTATACGTCCGACAATTAGTAGTTTATAGATGTTGAACAATTTTGTCACGCAACAGCACGAATATAAAACGCCGTACAAAACGCAAAGGGTTTTCCGTCCGTACTTATCGGCCAACACACCAGTGACAGTGCCGAACAAACTGTTGGATATTGTACCTACGATGAATAGAACGGCGATTTCTCCTTCGCTATAGCCATAGTCTTTGTACAACTTATAAACGTATGGTCCTTGTATCCAATCGCCGAAGCACGCTAGACAGTAGACGATCAAGTAGCGTCTTTGGAGTTTTTGAAAGTTGGAATTTGTCTCTAATTTCACTTTGCTCGCTATGCAGGTTTGAGACAAAAACAAAATCAACGTGATTATCGCCAATACGGCTATGACGATCGAAAACATGACGATGACTCGTTGTGGTCACTCCGACATCTTAAAACAAAACACACACACACAAACAAATACATATATATCGTTTGTTCAAAAACAGTAGGTTACGGATTGTTACAACTTACGATCGTTTCGCGACGAATTGGAGTACGAACGAAAATTGTGGGCGGTTTTTTTAATCGTCGATCACGTTAATGTCTCGCCAGTAATTGGTGACGTGGCAAGACGCGAGTGACGTACGTCGCAAATCATAATGACACGGCCGTGTACGCCATCATTCGGACGCGCACTCGAAAACGCGTCGCCCGCGTATCAATCCGCCGTTCCGCGCTTGGTCGTTGGTCATAAAGAACGGACGATCACGTACCCGACGGTGTCGTTTGATCCCAGGAACGGAATACCGGCGGTTTTACCGTCGCGGTAACGACGTACGTACCCGCGGCGCATATTTTCAATTCGCCTCGTGCACGACGCGCAATCGTGCGATTAAAACGAGGCGCGACCGCCGAATTTACGGACGGACGGCGTAATTAACGGGCGCGCGATATTCGGCGTTCACGCCGCTACGAATTACGAACGGAATTAACGGGCGCGCCTATTATTATTATTATTCGTGTCCGATACTATAATTTCGCGATTATTCGTTAGGCGGTCTGATAATAAGACGATGATAAGGTCGCCGGATTGTTTTGGAGGTTATCGACGGGACCCGCGAACGCTCATTAACTAGACGGTCGCCGGTCGTGATCTCTCCGTGTGCGTGTCGTTGTTTTTTTTTTTTGAAATCGGCGAGTATGTTGCGTTGTTGCCCGTTCGTGTCCAGTATTATTTCTACGGTCCGCGCGTCTCGACGGGCTTTAGTTTTATCGTTTATATTATATATATATATATATATTTAATTTCGTCGGTTTTGTTTTATACGATTCCGGGGCGTACGTACGACGGTCCACCGATTTCCACGGAAATCGGGACGGTATCGGTTAAATCGTAAGCGCCGAACAAATCGCGTTACATTGTCGAATCCACGCGGACCGTCGTTGGTCGTAGTTAACCGTCCAACGAACGGATTTCGCGTCGGAAATGCTGAGAAACGCGATCATCGCTTCGTGTTGCGGCGCCGCGTTTTCGTTAATGTGGCTAATGTATCGCGAAAAGCACAAAGTTCGACACACCAAAGTGTATTTTTACAACCCACTCGTACCAAAGACCTGCGGATGTCAACACAAATTCAACATCAATTGCCAGGAGCCCGGTTGTTCGAACACGAACACCAGGGAAATCATTAATTGCCTACGAAACGCTTCCGAGTCCATAGACGTTTGCGTGTTCACCATATCCAATCAGCCGATTTCGCGCGCTGTGGTCGAGGCGTATCGACGTGGGATTTGCGTCCGAGTGGTGGTCAGTAATTGCGTGCTATTGAATACGAAGGAGGTGAAACTGTTCCAGAGTATTGGCATCCCGGTGAAGTATCAGAAGGACAAGCACACCAGTTACATGCATAATAAATTCGCCGTCGTTGATTCCACGTGGCTCATTCATGGTTCAATGAACTGGACTCGTCAGGCCACGTTCGACAATTGGGAAAGCGTTTTCATCACCGATAAACCGTGTTTAGTCGACGTGTTTTCAGAGGCCTTCGAAAAAATATGGACGATTATATGAGTATTTAACGTTTTAAAAAACTTGTACGTCGTAACGATAAGATTCCCCCCCCTCTCTCTTATTTCAATTGTTTTATATTCTTGTTCAATTTTAAACGCTAAGACTTCAGACGAAATATTTCAAGTTACACTCGCGCGACACTGTACAAATTATTATTCGTTCGTTAATAAACACGAATAACTTTTTTCATTACGTTTATCTTTCGATCTTCTTATCCTTTATGTACATATATATAAACATTTTTTTTGTAATATTTTTTTATTATATCGTGAATAATATAAGAACAGACCACGAACATTGGGAATATTAATGTAGTCTATATATGCAACAATGTCAACATTATATCAAATTTGAGTTGTAACTAAGACAAGATAATTAGGAACATTAAATACCATGTATTATATAATAACTATATTTTACTTTTTACACGATAATATGACACGTTAAATATATTCGTTGTAGCGGTGACTAGAGAAGAAGTTTGTTTTACGCAAAAGAAATTAACATTATAACAAATAATAATATCGAGCGACACATAAATAAAACTTAAATTTTATAAAAATTACGATTACAAATTAAAAATTGACTAATTAAATTATTCGTAAAAGTACAAAAAAAAAAAATATACATTAATTACATTTTAGTTATTGTATAACGATAAAATAAATTAATCATATTAAATGAAAATAGAAATACAGTTTTTTTTTTTAAACTAAATATCGCTAAGTATAAAAGCACCAGACGATTTTGGTTGTATAAAAAACTTTAATTTAAATCACGCTAACTTAAATTGTTACAAAAACTTGTCTAGTAAATTGTATATGTATATATATATAAATACAATTGTATTATTATATATCAAATAAACAACTAAAGTATAGTATTATTTTTAAAATTGTATTTAATAGCCAAATTTTTCAGTAATAATTGTCAAACTTAGCTATTTCAAACACAAAAACTTTATAAACTACAATACGTTTCTAATGTAATTAAAAAAAATTAATATCAAGTTATAGCAAACCTATATTAATTTACAATATCTAATATAAAATAACACAAATAACTTATTTTTGTTAGGATTAAAATTAATCGTGAATTACTTTATTTGGTATTTAAAGTACAAATTATTTCACACCATAACGAATGCTTCTTTATCACAAAATAAAAATGGTTGTTGATCTATCATAGTCTGTACTATATCTTCTAAGTGTGGTCTTAATTGTTCAAACCGTTCTAAATCGTTGAACTCAATTGGCAGCAATGTAGGCCACCAACAAATAGCTAAATTTTTTGAATCCATGCTATTTGATTTACAATTTTCTGCCACCCTGGCGGTAAATTAATAGTTATTAAAATAAGCGCATGACGAAATACAAAATTTATCTCACTTTGCGAAATGACCAAAAATAAATTTGAGTATTTCAAAGTTCACGTCGGGTAATTTTTTTAAAAGAACTTTCAGTGACATTAAACGACAATTTCTATCAGCTATTACTGAAATAAACATTAATGATGAAACGCGACAATCGATAATTTATTTTGTACATTCTATGGTAAAAAAGTAAACTATATGATGAATTCAGTTATTTTGAATACTTACCAGATAGATCTTCTAATTCGTCTATTAAATTTTCTGTAAACAAGGGTGGCAATTTTTTCGAAAAAAAGTCTTTAATTGCAGTAGCTACAGCATTTATTGGTATGTCAAGTTTTATAATATCTATATCATGATCTAAAAATAAGTTTAATTAGTCAAATTGTATTCAATAATATGTATAAGTCACATTAATTATTAGTAAGATATTCTTACAAACCTTCTTCAAATCGATGAAATAGTAGTTCAACGTGTGACCGATTCCCCGGTACACGATATATCCCTTCGGAATTTAATCCGTCAATTTCAATAAATGATACACATTTTTCTAATAATAAAGGAATACTATTATTTTCAGATTGAACGAAATGTTTCAACAGGGGTTGATGTATGATTAGAGAACCATCCGTTTTGATAGATTTATTAATCTTTTTCCTTTTTACTTTTTCATCTTTTAAACGTTTTTTTTCTAATTTCAATTCTTCTTTGGCTAACTGTTTTTTTTTCCTTCTAACAGATTTTTCATCTTTTTCTTTTAAATTACCAATTGTCTGGAAATCACGTAAGTTATATTTAATTATGTAACAAATTTAAATATTTGTTTACAAAAAGTTTCGTAATGACAACATTAATATTCAATACACCTAATAAAAACATTAAGTGTTATACTCGGACATCACATAATAATATAATCAGACAGCCAATAAAACGAACGTGTTTTATCATTTTACTTATTACATAATTGTTTCTTTTGTTGTACAGAGTATAACTGAGAAAATTATAGTATTGCGCAGTAAATAGTGCACAATACAAAACCAAATTGTAATTATTTTACACTTACTGATGGAGAGTTTAATAATTTTGGTGAAGATACATCCAAACTTGATTCTTCATCAAAATTATTCATTTCTTGTATTGTAGCTAAATAAATTGTTATTACATTATTATAAAATAAAAAGTATAATATATTTAATTTACTTACATCTGGTAGAAAATAGGGTTTCATTTTCAATTACATTATGAACATGTTTTTCTTTATGACCAATAGGTACAACTGGTGGTTGAGGCGCAGTTAGGATCTGCTTACGCTTAAACCTTAAAGGTCGTTTTTCCATTAATCTAACTGAAGAGTGAACCCAAACATTAGGTTTATCCTCGGAATTATCAGTTGAAGAATCAGAATTGGGTTGGTCGGTGTTGTATATCATTTGTGTATTATTAGCTTATGAACAAAAGCAAAACTTAATTAGAAATATTATTAAGAAAATGGTTAGTAAACAGTACCATTTAAAATTTCATTATTAGTGTCTTCAGAGTAAAAGTTCATACTAGATCCATTAGAAGATAAATTGAATGAAGGAACTTTAGGTGTGGAAATTGGTATAGCGGATCTTTTTTTTTTTGGACGTTTTTGAGTAGCTGGTCTACGGGATAATTTCGAAAAATATGCGTCATTAGATGAATTAAACAACCGGTTTCCTATCGAACTCCCATCACTATCAGAGTCTGAATAATCTATATAAATGATAAAGTTACACGTTATATTTGATCAAATTAAATAAAAACAAACTCATACTTGGTCTTTCTTTTTCTGTCCTATGTTTTAATTTATTTAATGCTGTAACATTATCTTGAACCATTGCATATGCATAATTTCCATCAAACGGATAATTATTTAATACATCTTTGACCTGTAAATAATAAAATATATATAAATACTTATTTCTAAAACAATACAAAAAAGTAATATTAACCTGTGCATAATCTGAACCCAAGTCCACATTTTCTGGTATAGCTAAAGGTGCAGAATTAAACAAATGAACGCTGTTATGTGGTCTACTATATTCTTTTCCACTTATAAGATTCATTCGTGTAATAGCATCGGTCACTAAAGTATAATCGTTCATGTTTAATTTTCCTGGTTGCTGTAATATAACAATTTGTTCGAATAACTCGTATAGGATAAAATTTAAAAAAATTAAATTTAACTACGTAAAAAGTATGCCCAGTAAAAGCAATATAATTTAAAATACTTGTTTTTCTAGTTTTACCTTTAAAGTATGATTGCTATTTTTGAATCTAGACTTATTATGATGGCGTCCTGTGGTGAAAGCATGTTTAGAATAATTATTTGTCCACAGACTGTCATTTTGAGTATTATGCATAAATATAGAATCATCAACCCATCCTAAAAAAGATTCAATACATAAAATATTTTATGTGATATTTGTTGATAATAATATTTTACCTGTATCATGTGTTAATAATAACGATTCTTTTGATCCACTCATTGCTAAATTATAAAACAAAAAAACCAAAATTTAAAATTCAAAATTATTTGGAACTATTTTATAATTTACCAAGCATACTTATCGTGATCGAATATTACGTATAACTATGTGTCAATTATAATGGTAATTTCGGAAATGGAATAAAACACGTATTTATTTATTTTAGAAATTGAATTATGTATAAATTCAGTATAATAATCATGTCTCAAAAATGAATACGTTATGTGAATATAGGTTGATATATAGTATGATCAATTTTTTCATATAACATAAGGTGGATAAAAAACATGCCATTGAAAAATAAATTTAATGAAAAATAATACTATAATTTGTTCATGCAACATGCTAACATGTATTTTTATGAGAAAATATATAAAAAAAAATTTTAATTCTAATAGAATTTTATTTTTTATACATGTTATTTCATCAATACTGGAATTTGAATCAATCATCTGAGAAGTTTTGTTCATAACTCCAGTGTGATCTGAAGGAGCTGGCTCAGGAGGCGTTGTTGATTGAGGAAAAATGTCGAACACTGAAATATCCATGAAACACACTTCTAACAAACTTAAATACATGACACAGCATACACCATAAGCATTATATAATGCAATTTTTAAACAATCTATCTTAGAATAATATTAAATCTTTATATATATATATATTATATAAGAATTTTAGAATGATTTGTAAGAATTAATATAATAGTATATTAAGTTTTATATATGTATATAATAAACTGATTGTACTACCTTGTTTATCTAAGTTATTATTTGTGATATGAGGCATGCTGTCTGTTGGTGAAAATATATCACTTTCATCACTGGGACTTATTGGATTTTCTTCAGCTGGAGTTATACCAGAAGGTAATCTTCGATATATAGTATTTCTACTTTAAAAACATAATAAGTGAATTTGCTGTTAGATAATGTTGTATAAAATAGATAATTACCCATCATTTGATAAATTATTAATGGTTGATTTTGGCGGGTCTTCAATAACAAAAGCACGTTCAATCTCAGATTTCTTTTCCCATACATCTTTGAAAAAATTTGTGTACAAAGAACCTTAAAAATAGCGACGACAATTAATCATGATTTAGGAAATATTTTCACAGTACAAAATGTTAGTTTATCGTACTTTAATATTGTTGAATTTGTTTATTTTAAATATAATATAAAAATTACCTTTTTGTATCAATGAATTGGAAGCTGTTATAAATTGTGATTTTAGTCTATTAGCTATGATACTTCCGTCATTAAGTAATTGTTGACTTATGTCGTTATAAAATGAATTAGTTCCTACTGGTTCAGTAATAGCTATTATTTGTATTGGTAAATTTGAATTATTTTTAGAAAATGAACTACAAGAAAATCCACTAGAATGTGATAAATTTTAATCAGATTAGAATACACTTTATTTAAATATTTAATATAATTTATATTACTTAAGGGTAGCCAATGATGCCTTTCGATTAACATAGTAGGTTAAAATAAATCCATGAACCAATTCCTCTCGAAATGCATTTGCACCATGATATGACGAGATAATTAGTTCAATTTTACGTTTCGAGCCACCAAGTAAAGTTTCTAAAATAATACTTCGATCTCCACTTAAATAACAACATTCATGGTTTAATAATGGACCCAAAACATTTTCAATAGATAGTGGGTCATCACAAAACATACAGAAAATAATTCTAGAATTTAAAAATTTTTAAATTAAAATATAGAAAATATTTATTATTGTAGATATAACAAACCGAATATCTGAATTATTAGATGGGTCCATGATTGACTGATATTCATTTAAAAATCCAATTCTATGTGTTATACATTCAACTAGTGATTTCATAGCATCAGAAATTAAATTCATATTAAACCAATCTTCACTATCCATGTGCATATTGATAAACGGACACTGCAAACTAAAACCATTAGACTTTATTAGTATTTATTATTAAAAACTATTCATATAAAATAGTTGATTTTTATTGAAACGCTTAATGTTTATTTTTTTATAAATAAAAGTCATAATATAATTAAAATTTTCAATTTCAATATAAATTAAGTTTCTTGTTTAATATAATAAAATAAAATAAACAATTGAAAGAAACTGAACGTTTTTACATTTAATTAATATATACCTGTTAGCTAAACTTTGTCCATCTTCTTGAAGAGTTACGTCATTTTGTTCAATATCAATTTCACTTATATATAATAAAATGATAGGTAGGCCTTGAAAAGGTAATTTATCATCTTTTTCTAAGTTTGATAATAATGTTTTTTCAAGGCTGTCACGTATATACTCAAACGATTCCGAATTTGAATAAACACAAATGCAACCTTTTAGAATAAATGTTAATAATAAATTACATACATTTAATTATTAAATAATTTACCGTTAGGTTTAAAGTCGGGAGTTTGGAATGAATTTTGAGAAACATTTACATCACCGTCAATTAATCGGTATTTTAGTGTATAATTTTGGTTGTTTAATTCATAAATATTATTATCACATTGTGCCTAAAAAGGTTATTTTAATATTTTTTCTTAATATAAAAATTATAATAATATAATTACTTTCAACTTCATACAGAATTCTTTTGCTACATAATTAGATCCTAATATGACTAAATCTAAATTTTTGTCCGATTTAATAACCCATTCTTCATTATTACTCGTGGAAGGTCTAAAAAAAAACATTGTATTTATAATAGAAGTATAGCAATATATAAGATTTAAATATAATTTACCTTTGAACTCGATCATCCAAAAGTTTTTCAATTAATGAGTCCATGCAATTAGGGAAGGCTGGACAATGCTTTCTAATTGGACAGTGTACAAATCCAAGATGTTGGAAAAGCATTAATTTTCTATCTTGGTCAAGTCGATCCAATGCTTTATACCTTTATCAAATTGAATGTATTTTTATTATTATATATATATTGGAAAGAAATCGTTAATTTTTTTACCTAGAATCTAATTTGAGTTCATTAATAATTTCTCTTATATCTTCTTGCGTAATAGTTCCAGTAGGTGCGATACTTTTAAAATGATAAAAAAAATCTGCATGTTCCAGTAATAATTCCTGTAGCATAAACATATATATTAAATTATTGTAAAGTTGTATATTTTCAAATATATACCTGAAAATTATGTTTAGCATTTTCAATAATAGTTTTTTGATGATTATCATATATACATTGACAGTCCTCTTGAGATAAGGCCTCAAAACATTCACGGCCCATGAAAAGTACTTTAATTTCAGACATAGGTTTACCAGGCGTTATATAACCAGCACTTTGTAATAATTGTTTGAATTGCTTTTTCCATCTAAATTTTAAAAAAAATCAATTATAACCACATTAATAGTATTTAATAAAATATATTAAAAATTTAACTTGTGTATAATTTAATAACATTAAAACTATGTAACATAATTACTAGAACGTAAAATACGTACTCTTTCCTATTTTTCTCTAGTTTTAAATGATTTGCATGACTTCTAAAAGCCGATTCTGCTTCACCTGTTTCTAAAATATCGCTAGGAATTCGTTTTTCATCTTTATCATTTTCTAGCATGTCTAACTCACATTCTGTCCATGGAATATCATCAGGGCATTTATAAAAATAATGATTAAAATCTGGATGACTTTGAATACATATTTTAACAGTTGGCCAATCACTAAAACAGTTTTGGTTAAAACTAAAGTTTTAGGTTCCTATATTAAACAATTTAAACATAACTAATACTTATTATCAAACATACATGAATATAATACAACAATTTTCTTTGTTATAATTAAGCATTTTGTTTTAAATAAGCAATACTTAAAGAAATAATATATAGTACCTTCATATTTACTATTACAATATTTTATAAAGAAAAATACATTATACACACATATAATGTAAATATATAATGATTCGTATATAAAACTACTAACCTATCCTTCAAGGTTGATGTATCAGGTACTAATTCTTGCAAAATATCGGGCAATATTTCCATATAGTTCTGAACTTTTAATGATATATGTTCATCTTTTAACATTTTTACATGTCTCCGAAATAGTCTTTGAGCTTTATCTGAACCAAATATTGTTTTGTAATTTATATATTCGTCAGATTTTGAAATTTTTTTTGAAATCTGACTCCATAATGCGCGATAATCGGTAACCTGTAATTTTAAAAGGTTTAAATAAAATTAAGAATGTCTTAAACATAACAAGATTCAAATTACTTGTGAATGAATTAATGATTTATACGCCAGAGTAGTATTATCTAACACTTCTTTACGCAGCCGTACAGCTTCCAAATATGGTATTATTTTTGTTCGGCCTTTATATCTGTCAATTAAATTTGCTAGAACAATAAATGCTGTATCGACGTTAATATTTTTATGAGCACTAGTTTCTACAACTGGAATGAGCCCTCTGAATTCCTTTCGCATAAGAAGTTTTTCTACTTCTCGAACATAAGCTTCATTGAATTCATCATTTTTCGTAGTTACTAAGACTACAGGTTTTTTAGTTTTGATAACATTTATTAGTATATTATATACAACTTCTAATTGTTTTTCAATAGTACGACTAGGAACAACACTAACATCAAACAAACATAAAAATCCGTCTACATTAAATTTTCCATCGGGTAATATTTTTTGTTTATATTCTTTTTCTATACCTGAAAAATTTGTAAATATTATTTTAATTAAAATACATTTTTGTATGGCAAAAGTAAACTGTTTTTACATACCTAATTGATTTTTACATATATACATTAACTTTTCGGCAGATGTAATTCTAGTAGAAACGCATCGTTTTATGTATGGATCCATTTTTCCACCTTAAATATAATTATTAATAATGATATTTAATAAACAGTAATTACAATTATTTTTTTACCGAATATTTCGATTGAGTTTTAAAAGTAATGAAATAATATATTTTATGCAGAATGATTTTATATGGGATATTGTTTTGAAGAAACATACAGAATAATTTGAATATTTTATAATAGGAGAACAATTTTAACTGAAGCGGTGGAATGTTTTTAAATTTGTATATCATGTTATAAATAAAAATATTAATTTTTAACCTTTAAATGGCTGAAAAGATGAGTCATCTATAAATTCAGTTTGTTCAATAACTTGAAACGTAAAATCAATGCCGTCTTCAGATTTCTTTTTTACGTCACCCCAGTATAAGAAATGATCATTATTTACAACTCTTCCGCTAAAGTCAGACTAAAACAATAATATATGTTCGAATAATTATTAATTGTTTATAAGCAATAATAGCGAAATATATATAATTTTACCTGGCTTAATACGGATATATGGTCAATATTATAATCATCTTCTAAGAATCTCATAAACCGATTACATAAACATGATTTTCCAATACCGACTGCACCTTTATCTTTTTCTGTCCCTGATAGACCAACAACTGAAACACTTATCCATCGTGATGTATCAACCTTCTTCGCCATCTCAGGAATTTTAATCTTAATTGTCAACGTAGATTGGAGTTTGGAAAAAACATTTTGTTTTTACATTTTCTAAATGGCTGTAATAACATACAAATATTATAATTAAATATATATTTAATTAGTATTTTTAGTCTAACAAAATCTACTTCATTAAACTCATTTTACAACTTGAGTTAACCTCTTTGGGTGAAACTATAAAAATTAAATGTTAAGTAAACTTTTTTTATGTCCAGAAAATAAAAAATGCGTCATATATTAAAGGTAATTAGTTAGAAAAGAATTTGGTTTTTGTTTTCTATATTAATTATATAACAATTCTAATAATTCCATTACACATAATGTCTTGAAAAAATGTATCTATAACCCTTCCTTATAAAAAAAGTATGGTAATAAATAAATGTTATTGATAATTTAACTTTATTTAATTAAAACGTTACTATAAAATAAAGATAAATATTATTTATTTGCCTAGATAGTTGATTTCAAAACATTAAATAGATATATATTAAAGATTTTATAGTGTATGTTGAATACACTTTATGAAGCAAAAATAATTATTTATATACACGAAAATCAATTTTTTATAATTGGATTATAATTAAATATTTGTTATTTGATTAAAAAAGGAATAAGCATATAAACTACATTGTACTTTGAAGGTACTGAAGTAAAAATAAAAATAAAAATTAATATACAATATATATTATTGGAAAAAAGAAATATTATTACTTATAACTACAATTATTGCAATAGTTTTTATTTTATTGAGTTTAAAATTGTCTCTACATAAATATATTATATTAATTATTTTATAGTTTTATATATAATCGACTGTAATTTTATATGTCTAACTTTAACTAAACATCAACAATTGTCAATATTAAACCAATGTAAAATATAATTGTAAGCATTGGGGGAGTTTAATATAACATCCTTTATAAATGTACTATTGTAGTGTTATTCAATTATTCAATTTCTGTATTACACTGTATGTATATACAGTATATATGCTGTATATATCACATATACAATAAGTACGATATAATATAAATAACTGAAATTGATTGAAGATTAAATTAAGATTAAAATAGCTACCTTTTGGTCTAATATTTTTCTAATTTCAAACCAAATTGAATTTGTACTAATACAAAAAAAGGAAAATGGTCGATAAAATACGTTAATGATTTAACTGGAATAAATAATTTATAGAAAAAGTTCGACACAATTCTTAATAATTAGAATTCAGATTCATCTCTAATAATAAAAATCAGATATGTATATTAAATAAGGAGTTTTTTTTTTAATACCGGGAACGATTTATATTTTTATATCTTCAGAGGAAAAAACATTCAAGTTAGAATATTATTATTATTATTATTAGAATGCTATTAGCCAAGTTACATTTCATAGTATTAAAACCGATTTTTTTAATATTCACAAAACCATTAGGTACTCAGTCGTATATAACTTTTGTTCATTATTGTTTAACAATAAGTCAAGGGTAAAGGTATGCATTTAGAAATGTAAAAACGACCCAAATGTGTATGATTAATAAGAACGAATAGCTTCTTATACGTATCCGATACAACTTAGAATTGAAAACAAATCACTTCGAATATATATATATATATATACCGGAAGGTGTATAAAAAAAAACGCATATCCGTGTTCAATGGTAAACTGTCCGTAACGCGTGCGGCTTTCTCGTCTTTTTGTAAAAAAGTCGTAATACTGGATGGTCATACACGCCGAGGGTCGATTACAGTTGACACTAAATCGCACGAAGGACGCGTCACGGGTAATCGTAATAAGGTAATGTATAATAGGGGTAGATGACGGTAGGCGCGTGAACGTTTCGGCGAGAACGGAACGGACACGTCTACTACGGGCCAACAAAAAAAAGGCGATCCAAACTAACTTGTTGTAGTCAGCGGTCGTGGACCAGTGGACACGCGCGACGTGTATCGCGGACACAAATTACGGACGCGGTACGTTTATCGATTGGCGCGCAGGTACGTACGGGAGAACACGGGACCGTCGTACTTTTGAACAACCCGCTGCTAGTGGCGTACCACGGGGGGCGGTGTCCGGAAGCCCAGACGGCTGCGGCAGCGACGGCGGCGGTGGCGGCGGCGACGGTTGTTGTTGTTGTCGTCGTCGTCGTCGTCTGTCTACCGCGATTCTCCGGAGAATTTTCACCGACCGAAAATCGGACGGGAACGTTCCAGGCGATCGATTCGGTGATTAATCGCGGCGACCCACTGTCCGCAATAGTACGACGTTACTTATATGTTATTATCAAACATCGTTCCGTGCGTAATGGCGAGCGAGCGAGTGAGCGCGATAGAGAGCGGCCGTGTAAAAGCGCGACCGAGCGAGCGAGAGAAAAAATAAAAAAAGGAACGATATCAATATTTTCGTAGCCCGGCGGCACACTGTTGCCAACAATCGCGCGCCACCTGACGCGATCTGGCGGACGACTGGACGACGTAACGTATTATGTATTCGGTAGGTGACGCACGTGTGCGCGAAACGGACGGACGCGAAAGTTCGCGTAATTTTGTGCCCGCCGGTGACGTCGTCGCGTGTGTTTCTTACGTTTGGTCCCGCGGACTATTGTTCCGTTTCGTACAGCGCCTCGTCTCCCGAATTAGAACCATTTTATGCGCGTAAAATTATCGAAATTCCGGGAACCACAAACGTGTCCGCGACGTGTCACACGTCCGTTCGTCGCCAATTTAGCGTACGAGAAATGTTAATCGATCCCACTGGCGCCGTAACAAAGAACAACGTACATATTATGAAGGCGTTCTTCGTTAAAACAAAACCCTCGTTTACGGAAATCGCGTTACGAAACCCCGAAACGTCCGCGTAAAAATAAAAAACGCGACGATAGTTTTAGGAAGTGATGTGTGATGGGGAGGTCGCGGCGAAGAAACGTATCGCGCGAAATAAATCGACGCAAAGCGCGCGTTTTACGTATCGAATACGGGAAAAGTTGGGGAGAATGTGTCCGAAGTGTGTCGTACGTGTACACCCTTTGTTTGGAACGGACGCGGGATACGACGAATTTATTATATTAAACGCCGAGTCCGCGACGTGTCGATAATAACGTACGCGTTTTGCAGATTACGGTCTATGTTTGAAGACCCTTGTGTACGAAAACGATTACTGTTTGCCTCGCGGTTTAGGTAAATACGGTCTAACCCGGTCAAACCTTTTTTATTATACACAAAAGGCGGTGAATATATATGTGTGCGTGTGTGTTTACGTTGAATTCGGTTTTGCCGCGCACGTATATTTTGAAAGCGATTATTGGCCGATAACATTTGTCGGGCGCGCGATTAACGCGTATCGATAACGAGCCCGACGATTTTAAACGTAAAATAATGGGCGTATTCCAACGCACGTTCGTTCGTTTCGTCGTATAATTGAAACGTTATTTTTTCCGACGACGGAAGACGTTTTCGTCGAGTTATTATCGAAATAACTATGGCCGCGGTACCACTTCCGATTAAATATAATAAAATGGCGCCATTTTTTATGGGACGTTTGGCGAACTAGCCAACACCCTCGGATATTTCCGAGTAATAATCGTCGTCCATTATTTTATTTTATTCGTGAGTCTACCAAAAAAACATATACGTATATATACACCGGACGGAGGATACGTCGTCTCCGACGGTGTCAAGATACAATATCGGTCTTAACGCGAACACGTAGGTTTTTCGATTTACTATTCCCGCGACGTTGAGCTCTCTATCCGTACATAGAAAAGTGCGGAGGATCAAGTGTCCGATGGTGAGGGGGGGGAATGAGGGAACGCACACGCGTGGGATTCAGAAGGGGGTCACCATAAATCGACGGAAGGAATCGCCGAAGTACTACGAGACGGACGGTTTATCCTTTTCGTTGTTTCGACGGTTCCGCGGACCGTTTGATTTTGCACACACAACCAATACTGCCGGGTAAGTGTAGCTACACGCGGCGTCGGACGTCGCGCCGGTACGGTCGGTCAGAAACAAGTGTAGTGGTAAGTTGTTCCTTACGCCATCGGTCAATCGGCTGTTTCGGCGCGGTAGTCGTCGGATCGAGATTGGCTGATATATTTCCGGCTCGTTCGGTCCGAACGGCGCTGTATTTTCCTGGTCGGTTCGGCCGTTGAAGTATCCGCGCGGGGCCCGGCGGTATCGGTCTAAAGGGAAGGGGACAGGGGTCGACTTTTCCGCGGTTTGTGTTGGTCGGTTCTGATTGCCGAAACGTCGTCGACGAATGTACGCTTGTTGCGAATAATACGCGTGTTCGAATAATGTTTAAAAAGTTCGAGTTTTTCGTGACGGCACTAAACTAAACGGCGAAGATACGTAAAAGATGTTTCTTACGGTACGCGCTATATACGTACGCTCGGAATTTGAAATATGAAACGTCGCGATCGATATTAAAACGCGTTCGGGTCGTTCGATGAAAAGGTTGGTCTCTTCAATTTTTGTACGTTATAACCGCGCGGTAAATAAATTCGCCGTTTATATCGCGATTTCGTAAGATTTTTATAGTGTTTAAACGCTTTCCAAATCGTTTGACCCGAACGACGCGAAAAATGTGTTATAGGTTTTACGGAGATGTGTTTTCTTTTGTCCGTGAACACTTTTCGTGTAGAAGGCGCGTTTACGTAATTTGTACGCGCGTCATTTTTCGAACGCAAATTGCGCGTCGAGTCAGTCGCTACGGTATTTTATTTGACACGGTTTTAGATTTTCCGGAGAATTTCTTAAGTGTCCTTGAAAAACTGAACGTAGATGCAAAAACACCGACGAAATTGTCGCCATTTTCTTTTCGGACATGGTCGATTTTTAGAATTATTTACAAACAACGTAATTATAAACGTGGAGACAATAAGATATATATATATATATATATATATATATGTGTGTGTGTGTGTGTGTGTGTGTGTGTGTGTGTGTGTGTGTGTGTGTGTGTGTGTGTGTGTGTGTGTGTGGGTGGCTGATGTGCGTGAATAAAATGCGGGAAATCGGGTAAAGAGGAAGAAGACAAAGGTGGCCAATCCCAAATAATTGGATGCGAAGATGAAGGAAAAGACGTACTAGTTTTATTGACACGGTGTTGTCTGGGGATGAATATAATATATTGAATTTATCGAATGAACTGTTGTCTGTTATTGACAAGTAGCTTAGACTCAGAAATATGAAATCACTCGAGTGTATAAAAAATAGTTTTGTCCTTTCAAAGTTCGAAGATAGCTCGTCGTGTTATTTAAATATTTAACTTCGACAAAAAAATAAAGGTTAAGTAACTCCTACGGAGTTCGGTAAAACAGTTTTCGGAAGTCGTCGTACGGACAAACGCCGTTATATTCTCGATAATATTAAACGTAAAATATCGAAAAATTACTAAATCGGCTCGAGAAAAAAATTAGGCGAATTATTATAAACATTTCACGCTCTCCGAAACTCGGATTTAATGTTACGTTCCTATATGTATATTAGTTAGGTAGATTGATATCCTGAGAAATATATAGGTATTTTACGCGATTATATCGGTCAAATATAGTGTTGTTCACGGTACGATAAGAATGGAAAAAATTGTTGCATAATACGGTTAAACGTAAGTAAGTACGAGTATACATTTTCGTATTACGTTCGAATAATCGATGTATTTTAACAACGCCTACGAAGGGTTTCAAAATGAAACGGCTGAGCGTAATCTAATTAAACGAAAACAGCTAAACCGACATATTCGCGTATTATAATACTATATATACATGTGTGTGTGTGTGTGCGTGTAGAATGGTTTGCGATTCGTGGTTTCTGAATACATATACAATTAAGATAAACTTGTTACTAATTGATCGCGCATTTTTCCGAATTCTGTCATACGCTTACATGGAATATATATTATACGATATCCACGTTATTCGCGGACGCAACGAATACAATTAGCGGTTATTATTAGCTCGCCGAATAGTTACGACCGTTTTTTTTCTTGGTAAATTGCGTAAATATTCGAAATAAAACGTACGTATTTCGCGCGCGAACTTTTGGCTGTAAGAAGACGTACTATTTAACCCGAAATACATTACGTAAACAAACGAAGCCTCGGGACGCCCGTCGTCACTTATTCGTTTCGTTTCCAATACGCGTTTAAATAATTAAAAAATAAATAACCTTACGTTCCGGACACGTTTCGTACCGTCGTAGGGATTTAAACGCGTATCGTTTAAATCCCTTATAAACGTCATTTCATAACGAGTATGCAATTTGGCGTTATTCCGACCCACAAAATATCTATTTTCCGTAGGATTGTTTAATGTCTAAACTAGGAAGCAACGCTATGCCGTTCTCTTTCAAAATGCCCGAGAATGCTCCGGCGTCGGTCATTTTTCAAGACGGCACGTCAGACTTGGCGGACGCGTGCGGCGTTCAGTATTACATAAAAATATTCGCGGGTGAATCGGAAACGGACCACAATCGTGCGAAGTAATGTAGTACATTTTAGTTAGTTCGATTATGTACGAACGTACGCGAAAGCGTAATGTCCGAAATTGGTACGGTTAACGCGCGAACTAATTTGTGTAGTTGTCAAAAAAAAATCCGATTCGATTCGAAATACGAAACGCGCGGAGCGACGACGTCGTTGTGAAAATTGCGTCCAATCCTGGTGGTCCAATTGATACTACCAAATCGATTGTAAACGTACGACGTAGAGACGCGAAATTCGACAATTATAAAATCGGATCGTCCGATCTTATCGGAAAACGATTTGTTTTCGGACGAAACGTTTCAAAACCGGGCTACGTACCGACTAAATGTCTGGAGCAATTACCCGAACGCCGTGTTTAATACCGCGTTTAAGTTGCGCGCCAACCACGTTCGCGGGTGAAATCGTACAAACGACCACAGTTTTGGGCGCGTAAACACGTCGTCGCCGTTTTAAAAAAAACATAACCACAGCCCGACGATGGGCGACGGACGTTCGTCGCGATTTCGTTCGCTTTCGAAACGGTTGTCGCGTCGGTTTTTCGTTTTTGACTTCGATCCGTTCTTTTCGCAGAAGTTCGGTCGCGATGCGCATTCGCAAGATCCAATTTGCTCCGGTTATGCGTCCATTAAGTAGACAACCTTGCACCGTCGTCCGTAAAGATTTCATGTTCAGTCCCGGACAACTGGAATTGGAAGCCGTACTCGACAAACAAGTGCGTGGTCAATCGTATTCCGCGACATACACGATGTGGCAAGGACGTAACTTCTAAATTCGGGTCCGGGTGCAAAAATTTCCAATGGCTTCCCTCCCCTATTCAAAAGTCGTTTACGCGTAAACGAAGACATATTTAAACACGTTACGTTAATTGTCTACGCTATTTATACATTTTTGTAATACTATTTATATTCGTCACAAGAACGTAAAAAACAAATAGCCGATAGGTACGTATATATTTTACGTTCATAAACGTTCGTGATTTATTTTCATAAACGCTCGTATTCTCGATAAACGAATTTATAAAAGATTATTCGTGGCGAAATAACTATTGGCTAGTTTTTATTATTCGAGCGCGTTTCGGAACGTTTTTCCGAATTTTTCGGATTCGCCGAATTGAATATAGTGAACGTCCGCTTGACGCGTTCGTTTTGTCGCTATCGATAGTCGCACTAAATCAGGCGAACGAATTAGGGACATTCGCCGACGATTTTTTTCAAATTTCGAACGTACGCGCGCTCCCGAGCCCGACGGCGAAAATATCGCGGTGACACCCTAAGGGTTATTTATCGTCGCCGTTGTCGGTGCGCGTGGCAAATAAAATTACGTAGTTATTTACGTCTAACGGGTGGAATAAAAATTGCTATTTACCCGTATATTTTACGAAAAAAGTAATCGAACGCCAACCGCCTTAGGACCATTAAAAACGTTTAGGCCCGGGAGCGACCGCGCTCTCTCATGGTTACGCCGTGGACAATAATGTAACACGTTCCCGCTGCGTTCAGCCGTCGTAGGAACACAACCGCGACTACGTTCGACCATACTCCGCTGGCTGTACCGTAATTACGTTTGTGAACTTTCGTTTAGGTTTACACGCACGGCGAAAACGTTCTGGTGACCATGTGCGTACGCAACTGTAGCAACAAGATGGTGAAGAAAATCAAAGTTCTAATGCAGCAAATCGTGGACATTGTAATATTTCAAAACGGACAATGCCGAACGATTTTAGCCGCGGCCGAAATACAGTGAGCGCGTTAACGACCACGTATCGTTGGACCGGAACGAAGTCGTCACTAATCCACGACGTCCCCGCGCGTTTGCCATCCGTCCGATTTTTTAAAATAACGTTTTACCGAACGTAACGCACGCGCGCGCTCGCGTCTTACGAATTCCGTTCGCCCCGCGATGGCAAGCGGAATATCGGCGACGTGTTTGAACGTTCGCGACGTAATATTTTGGGGCGCGCAATGACGACTTAGTTTCGTGGTCCCCGGGAACAACCGGCGTTTCGTCGAAATCTCTTTCGGAGATGTAGGGAAAGAACACGTACATCGTAACGATCGTTTTGCGCGCCGCCTACGTGATAATCGTAATGGTCAATCTTATTACAGGGAAGGATGTCCAATTTTGCCTGGTTCGTCCATGCAAAAAACTATTGCCATGACACCGTCCCTAGAGAACATTAGCGGTAGATACGGCGTCGCCGTCGAAGATCAAATCGTCGATCGCCAAAATCTTTCGTTGGCGTCTTCCGTTTTGTAAGTCCGTGCGGCAAACGTCCCGTAACGCGCGTGTACGTCGCTCGAAGGAGGGGGGACAGAAATTTCGTTTTTATCCGCGCCGGCGCGTATATTCGGTCGGTAAACCCACGAATTTTCAGTAATCGGAGCGTGCTCGACGAAAGCGTAACGCGTGGCCCGTCGGCGGCGTCCAACGGTTTTATCGTGATAAAAAAACAATTACGTCCGAAAATACAACGTCGTTTTCGTAAAACGACGCTCGCGCTGTTCCGTCCCCGCGCACCGTTTAGTTTCCCCGGTCGGGACTTTCGCCGCCAAGAACAACGCTTCGCGTTCGACGTCAAACACAACGGCGTTCGTCGACGACGGTGCGCGAAATTATTCTCGTCGGACGTACCGAGTACGCGCGCGGCCCATAAGCTGGGCACGGTGAAACCACCGGGACGTGTTAACGTTTCTCGATGGTCGCGTTCGAACGTGAACGATGGTGACGGCGTTCGTTGGTTGAAATAATCACGGGGGGGGGGACGCGCCCGTCGTCGGTGATTAACGCGAGTTTTTTGTACGCGCGTTGAACGAACGTTTTGGAAAAATATTTCGCGAATATTTTGCTTTCGGAGTAAACGATAGTAAAAACACACACACTCTAAGACGTCGACAATTGTGGACGTCCGTTGGTAGAGAGGTTCCTTCCATCACGGTCAGTGGAAAACCCACGAACGTAATTCGACGATTCGAAAACGTTATCGATATATTCGATTAGAAGAAACGCGCAACGTACAATTTTCAAACTCGTAACGTAAAATCGAAACGGGTGTGATGAATTACCTCCCTTTTTTTTGCCCCCAAAAAAGAAGTGTCAAGTAACAAAGAGACAACGAACGTACGTAAACAAAAAATAAATCGTACGTCCATATTAGAATTACAATTTTTAGTTAAACCGGTTCGCGGCCGACGAAGTTACGCGACAATTTAGAGCCTCCTCCCTCACGCGGTTTCGAACGTCCGTCGAAAATTACCGCGCCCGTGACGACAACTTGCCCTCCCACCACTCTATGTGTGGTTTCAGGATCGCGAGCCCCGACATCAAAGACGTGTTCGGCATTATCGTGTCGTATTCGATCAAAATCAAATTGTACTTGGGAGCGTTGGGCGGCGAACTGACGGCGGAACTACCGTTCCTGATCATGCACTCGAAAGTGAGTAACGGCGCGGCAATCGCGACGGTTCCTCTATCCGAACTTGGCGCGCCTGCCGCCCAGTGATACGCACAGGGGCTGGTGCGCGCCGCGTAATTATTTATTACGTTATCGTTCCGATTTGTTTGCAGCCGGAAAAGGCACCTTCGCCGCGCTAACAAACGTCGGAGAAAGGGGGCGTCCATACATTACATATATATATACGTACACACACACCTGTAGTGTAGTATTCCGCGTGTTTTTTCGTCCACAAAATCACAGTCTCCCTCCCACAGGGCACGATGAAATTGGTTCGTAATTTCGAACCATCCGAGGTCAACACACACACACACACACACACACACGTTCCCTCCATCAAACAAAAAACAAACGACGACCGTACGGCCGCGTCGAATCCGGAGGGCGACGAAACGTTTTCAATAGCGGCGGCACTGTGAGAAAATGGAGAGCATCAATTACGTGGTACCTACCTTAGCGTTATTATAGGTTTGAGAAAAACGTACGGACCGCGGAGTCGTTGAAAATAAATACCACACAGTTTTCTATATTGTTACATACTTATTTAGTGATATACTTTTAAAAAGTAAATGCGTAGCCTAAATTAATATTGTATACAACATTAGATTATATATATATACGTATGTATGTACTTCTATTTACATATTGTGAGAAAAAAAATTACATAAAATATGTTCGAAACGAAAAAAATTGTTTTCGATTATATATTAAATATTATTACGTTGAAATCTCGTTTTAAAATCAATAAAAACGTATAAAATATCTTATTCTATTACGAAAAAAAATTCTTACACAATACGGTTCAAAAAATATTCTACAACAGTAAAATAATCGACATTGTCCGAAGTAAATGATTGGAATTAGTAGTTTCAACTATCGAAAGAAAAGTTACAAAAATACACCGCGCAGGGAAAGTAACAAAATCAATTCGATTACAAATATAAATAACTACAATCAAAATTTCGTACGCTCATATACACAAATTCACACACACACACGTACATGTCTATACGAAATCAGTATGATAAATTGATAGAGGGCTACTTTTTTACAAACCTATAAAATAATACGAAAGATATATACGCGTTAAATACGGCAATTTTCGAATATTAATATTACTCGCATCCTTATACATAAAACGTTTATGACTAGTAGTGATAATTTTTTAATTATACTTAGACGTGTATATATATATATTTATCGAATAAAAATCTTATTATTTATATTACGCGCTTATGTAATACATTATAATTTTAAAACAAATTATACGGAAAATTTTTTTTTTGTTCGTAAAAATTTACATCTAACGTAATAATTATCGTATAGTAATAATATTTAATTACAATATTTACACGATATAACCATATAGGTGTAATATTATTAGTTTCGTAACTAATATTATTCTATAGAAGTTAATATAATTATAAATTATTATATTTTCAACGATAGCAAATTTTAAGTATTAAGAAAATTTCGATAGATATAATAATTACAATTGAATTGAATAAATAAAACATATGTAGAAAAATCCCATCGAAATTGCAAATAAAAAAGAAAGTATTTTATAAATAATTTTGGGAAATTGAAGTGACTAGTTAAATAACATTATTTGGGCTATTTAGAATCTTTGCTATTAACAACCTATGTTTGAGCGAATTGCGCACAATCGGTTCTTTTCTGGATATACGTTGAGTTGCACGAAGAATTCAGTTAATAATTTCCATTGTTCTGAAAAGAGACGTAAATTACATAAATATAAAAATGGTTTCGATAAATTAAAAAAACACAATGAACGTATTAATTATTGATTTGTATTGGTCATTATCTAATTGAAGTGAACAAGACTACCAACACATATAGTTTAACAAAGATTAATTTTAATACTCGAAAACTTGAGTATTTTAATAATATAATAAGGTGGCAGAGCCTAGCCACGCCTTAGACTACTAACATGCCTGTGTTACAATTCTATATATGGGTTCAATATTGTAAAATTAATAAATGGAAACGTAGAAAAATGGGACATAATTAAATTACTACGCTAGGAATAATCTTTATACAAATTAAATTAACGTTTTAAAAATAGTAAAACTATTTATAATAACAACATTTTGTAAAAACATTATTATAATCAATAAACGCTACAATTTATAAATTTATCTATTAAGCAAGTTACATAGAGTTTTTATTAAATATTTCTTAGTTTTTTAATCTGGTTCACATTATCCAGGCAGGATCACACTGTCCGATTTTCCACATTTCCTATAAAATATACTATTTGCTGAAAATAGAAGAACTTAAAAACAACGTGTGGATATTAATTGTCGAATATGTTAAATTACAAACGAATATTTCTACAAACAAATTCAACAATACTTACTAAATTATTACGTTTTCGATCGAGGCAATGCTCTAACTAAAAATAGTTTTTCCCCTTGCTTATTAGTGTAAATCGGTGCTTTTTGATAATGATCCACTAAGTGATCAAGTGTATGAAACTTACGTTGACCAATACAATATAAGGCACCTTCAACATGCACTCGGAAATGTTTATTCCGTATGGGGGCTTTTAAGGATACTGAATAATCTCCTACCTGTAATTAAATTATATTATTATTAAATGCGATCGTTACTTATATTTTAATAGGTTATAATAAGAATGTACATTAGTTTCACTATCTCTAACTAAAAAATCGCCATCTTCTCCGTTATTGTTCAGAATAATATCACATTGAGCGCGAGATATTTTCCCATAATACCATGGTTTTCCTATTAAAAGCGGCTTATCAATTATTTGTACATTATTGCCAGATCCTTGTACAAGTGGTTGGGCCAAATATTCGCTGAGTTCCTTGAAAATCGCACATAATTAAAATATAAACATTATTATTATTAATAAAAAACTTATTCTATTCAATAATTACGAATTTAAGAACATAATATACTTGTAAATAATTTTTCGGCACTAAACCAATTTGACCTTGATTGTTTCTAGCCTTGTACCATTCAGGATCAGTTGCAGGTCGATCTAGAAGTTCTAATCGATCACCTTTTTCAAAACTTAATTCTAGGTCCGATGTACCAGTGAATTGATATAAAGCAACTACTATGTCCAACACATTTTCGGCCATCGCATATGTATGAAGGCTCATATTATCATCTCCATTCGATTCGTTTTCTTGAGTAGTATAATTGCTTGGAAACCATCCAGACATACTATTATTTTGACCTCTCCACCATCTGTATACAAATATTAATAAATGATGTTTTTATTTTTTATTTAATATTTCGTTATTGACAAACACAATTATCATAAATGCAAATAAGGGTCGGACTTCTTCAAGTACAATAGTTAATGCGATTAAAAATTGATTCGTTACATTGAATAAAAATTTAGAATTATTACCCATCGTTGCTTTTTTCGAGAATATTTATTCGTGTTCCTTTGATTAAGGATAATTCATCAGCCTGTTGAGCTTGATAATTATATTTCACAAGAGCTGTACCAATAGTTTCAGTAGGATCGGCTGGTAACCGTTTAGCCATTGTCGGAGATTCACTGACAGTTCTATTTATACCATAACTATTACAGGGTAATGTTTTACTCCCCGTACCATTTCCAGTCTTTTTTACTTTATTTTTTATGCTGAAATTAGATTTATATATTTTATATATACATATACTGAAAACAGTTTTTAATTTATTAAATAATAAAATTTATTTCACCTGTCAAAAAGAGAAGGTTTTTCTTTTTTAACATAATTGCTTGGCACATAACCAGAGAAGCCACGAGCGTTTTGAACTTTCCACCAATGTTTACTGTCGTCTAACAACAAATAACGGTCGTTTTTTCGCAAATCTAATTCTTGAGCACTCTGAGCAACGTAATCATATTTGGCTATAACGTAACAGTTATCTTCTTGATTGGATTTATTAACTAAAAATTATAAAAATAACAATTATAACAATTGTTTAACAATAAGTAATAATATATCATTAAACATACCAGATCTCATGGCAGACATATGATGTAAAGATTTATGTGAAGATGTACGTATGTTATTTGCCCCAGTTTTTCCTTGCCAAGTAGAAGTCCCATCGGCTGCTAACAATCTAGCCTCCAACATAACTGAATAGACTTTTATTGCTATAGAATATTTTCTAGATGTTTTAACTTATCCAAAAATTAAGATATTTAATGTACAATCATGATCTGAAAACAATAAATTAATTTCATTTAATTAGATTAAACATAATAGATTGCATATATATATATATATATAATCAATTATTGACATAATATATATAATTAAGAGCAAACAAAACATATTGGTTAATTACGGTGTAGCCTTAATTATAAAAATTTAAATAGGCCAAAAACATATTGCGGTAATTTTATAAAACCATTTTTGTTAACGTAAAAGGTCAATCAATAATCTTTAAAAAAAAGTAATCAGTTAACATTTTCATTTTTTTTTATCCAATACATGATTAAAAAAAACTATATCAAACATTAACCGATACCTATTCTGTTATATACAGTTTGTATAAATTACTTAAATTTATTAGTCTAACTACACATGTTTAATAAATTAAAATATTACGTCTATAAATGTGTTATAAACTCACACAGGCTATTATGAGTCTATATTAAAATTGTAAACGAATAAAAGTTTTTAACTAAATTATTATCATCGTCGTAAACGTAAAGAGGGTTTTATAGCATAACCTATACTATATTGGATTAATCGTGACGTTGGGCCAGTCGATCGTGTAAATATAAATAACAGAAATTGTCGATACTAATAAGTTGCGGCTATAATTTGTTTTAATAGCGAATATTATTGAAAATATAAATTGATAATATAAATACCATTACGACATATTTCAACGCGAGTTCAATTTACGTTATTTCATTAATATCGTACTCCATATTCGAACAGTAATGACTGTTACCCACGGAAACTAGGAAATAACTATGACAAATATTTCGATAAAACGTCGGCGAACTTGTAGAATAAGTGCTTTCGGTATCCGCGTTGTGCGTACGTTTTCGGCGCTAATAACGGTAAACGAAACGTAATTGAGCGTACGCGCGCGTAAGTACTTCGGTACACAACAGGCTCGGCTGCAAGATTACGTTCGATCCACGACCGACGTACCACGAGCATGTTACACCCACCGCGTACGGTTATTAACGAGTACCGATAATCATTTACCAAAATATAAGAGAGTCATAATAATACCATTACGCGTCGTCACACGTATCGTCGTGCCGTGTCGACGAAAACACAACAAAAACCACCGTCGAGTAGCGCGCGTGACTCACCTTTGTCACACGGGAACGAACGAATGGACGACGGCCGCAGACCGTACACAGAAAGCGCGACGACGTATCCGTGTGGATGGACCACCACCGTGCGGTTCCGTAACAGTCGTTGGCGCTTTCTCGTAGCCTTTCGACGGTGGCACCAGCGGTCGGTCGGAGCGTCGACAAAGCCGAGAAAACACGTACGTTCGGCGTTGTGTACGTAAGTACGCGTCAACGGGACGAAAAAAGAAATCGCGTGTAACTACGGCCAGACTGTCGACGGCCGTGATATCGAGTACGCGCCGCGCCCGCACCCATGTCGTACGTGTGTGTGTGTATTATGTCGCGTGCCCGCCCGTGCGTGCGACCCGTGATATAAACTTTAAGTTTATGTTGTTGTTATTGTGCAAGCATACCACCGTCCACGGTGACGCGCTCTGGTGCAGGAAACACGCAAACACTGTATTCCTTGTCTAAACCCGTACCAAGTCATTTACACGACGTGATAACAATGCTACCGCCATTGTTCGTTATGCTCCGGCCGACTGGCTCCTATTGGCGATTAGTCAATTGCGGTCGAAGTGCCGAAAATTGTTCTTGGGCTCTACGTTTTCCTACCACGAACAAACGCTATCGGACGGACGGCTGTTACACGCGCCCGGGTCGGGCAACGAACGAAATGCCTCTTTTGTTGAACGATTTTAAGCGATTTGTCGTTCACCTTTTTTCGCCCCCTCATAAATTCCTATTCGTTCGCACCAAACGACACACGGTGGTACAGTTGTAAACTGTTACGCGCAATTTGTGTGTATGGTCGTGGTGTCCAATGCTCGCGCCGGAATCTATTGACCCTAACAAATTCTATCCTCGAGTTAGCCGTATTGACACCGTAGCTATGTTACAGCGAGTCTGTCGGTCAATAAGTGACCGCCGGCGAGTCGATAATACATTTTGTTTTAGTACGGCAACTCGTATCGATTTATTCTTTTCGTATTATCTTATTGCCTCACAATAATGGTATGGTATTTGGTTACACATCGAGTTATTCGGTTTTCTGTGAAAACAACGTGGGCCATATACGTTCGACATATTTATTAACCGATGTATAAACAAATTTTTAATTTCCACTACTGATATCAGCTCTTACAATATTGTCGCACTACGTTGTCCGACAATTATGACTACTACATTTTTGGTAACATGATAATAATGTGGGCGTTCGCACACTTAAGATTCATCACATTTTCCCCAATAATAATCAAATACAGTTTAATTAAAACCTACTTCTATTATCGTTTAGCAACCTACACTACCAATTATTATCAATTTTAGTTTATTCAATTCTCGAATAAATTTCGACAATTTATAATCGTGTAAAATTGTATTTTATTTCTTCTCGGAACATGTTACATTACACTTTACAAGTAAAAAAACATCGCTAATATTATATCGTAATTTACATATACCAAATATAAAACCATAATTCATATATAAGTAATTTATTAACAAATATTTATAATTTTAGCCAAATTAATTTTAAATTTACATTCTAAATACATCAGTCAATAATATTATCAACATCGAATACATAATATTAAAAAATTTTCAATTACTATTGTTTTATGAATTTCTGGGTAAAATTTACTTTTAGCAAAACATTGGTCAAGTAAAATTTCACGAATACATATTTAAAGGATTAAGAGTCTGTTCATATGAAAATATACACATATCTGCTTTATAATTTACAATAAATTATATTGGAATATTTATACACATTAAATAAGATTAATATTTTATATTATAACTTAAACTCTGCAAATATACACATTGTGATAAATTATATTTGCTTGACAAATATTGTTCATTAAGTATAAATGTATAAATTATAACCACAGTTTCAGCAAAAACACCTCCTTATTTACTTACACATTTGAAAGATTGTATTCTTGCCATTTCACTAGATACATAATAAATGCAAGTGGATTCGCCAGAGATACTCAAACTCTGAAGAGTCTATTACGATGCAAATGGATCCAAGTTAAATAAAGGTAAAAGACAAAAAATAGACAATCTAACAGATGAAAATAAAGGACACGTATTAGAATATGCAATCACTTTGACACAAAAATCATGCGCTCTGAAAAAGATAGAATCTAAGCATTTGAGGAATTTTGTATATTCTACTTCAATGTTTGCAATGGCTTTCAGATGTCATGGTTTAGCCAGAGAAACAAAAAAAAAAAAAAAAACCAACATCAATAAAAGTAGGTAAAATAAAATACCTAGCACAGTTTCGTTGTAGCTGGAAAGACATTTACAAGAAATGCTGCAAGTATGGGAAGAAACAAAAAATTCGATTGAATATTACAAATCAATGTCTACATCAGATTTTTTTCTCAGAGACTCATACAATAATGTGCCTAATTTCGCTCTTCCAAAGTAGAATGATGATCAGACTCCTGGATAATGACAAGGAAAGAAGGGGTGTCAATTCATTATGAAGTAAAGCCATTTGGAATTCCTACTGAATAAAGACATTTAATGTCAGGAATTTCTTGGAATTTAGATATCAGGGAAACATTGGCTAAACACATTAGTGGATTATGTCAATTGGCATTGCTATCTCAGGGAATGGATACAACATACAGTAATAAAATCAAGCTAGCTGTTGAAAGGGCATATTCATTCATTCCACAAATAAATATAATTACAAATTTTGTCCAAAAAATAAAACCATCAGAAAACTCAATATTAAGAAAAATGTCACACATAACAGCGCTTCATGGAGACAGACATAAGAGATGTTCTCCGCCATTCAATGCCATATATTCTTTCTGTGTAGACTTAAAAGACATTATACAAAAAGATAAACTTTCTCTTATAGAATTTTCTAGTAAGAAGGCAGTATTACTACACAATAGTCACATGGAGATTTTGGTGTTCTTGCTGAGATTACTGACCAACAAAGTTGGTTATCTAGAAAAGATTTCAACTCGTCAATTTTTAGAGAATTGAAAGCATCAAATGAGGAGATAACAAATATAAATCCAATAAAAATTAAATATTATTTTAAGAACATAACAGCCACTCAGACAAATATGATAGCAGGAATAAATACTATATATGGATCTTTGGAAATGTTTGAAGGTTACAGGAAAAAGAATTTCTCAGAAGCTACGATTAATTTTACAACAAAGTAAGCTCAGGAACTTTCGCTATTGAAGATAATCCCAATTCAATGATTGGATATTTGGATAAAATTATAAAAAATCTAATACAATATCAGAAATGAAAAATAATGATGATATTAAATACGAAAGTCTCATGGGAATCTGTATCTGATGCAGATTTTGATAAGGGAAACAATGGATCGGATATTCTTATCATTCCATTGGAGAGAGGATTATGCTTCTGGAATGATGCCTGACACATTTCTATAATTAACACGAACAATATTAATCACAAAGTATTTTTTACTATTTAGATTTGGGTAACAAACTTGGTTAAATATGATTAAGAACGATATGAGGATTGCTGGTATGTATAGATGTGGGAGATTGGGCCAAATAGAGGTTTAAGACAAAGGTAGCTGATCCCAAATAGATGGGATAAAAGTGGGGGAAATGATGATGATGAAATTAGGATAACAATGTTAGTCAGTATTTTTGAAAAAAAAAAACCAGTTTACAATCAGGGTTTTCACTTATAGTATTGACTAATGATTCATGACTAATAACAGATCTATTTTAAATATATACAATTTGCAAATATGGTATAATTACACACACACACATACACACATATATAACATGCAATATAGATGTTATGTCAGTACTTGCATCTTGTTATAAGTATTATAAATATTTTAATAATTGAAAACGATAAAAAAATTGATCAAAATACACACTATAGCAAAGAATTCATGAAATAAAGCATCTTTATCTTGCTTTTATTTGTTCATAAATAATATAATACAAATTGTTTAATCTTGTAAGTTTGTTTATAAATTGATTAAACCAACATTGATAAAAAAACAATTTTGATATAAACAATAAAATACTACATAATAATTTGATTATGTAAAAAGTAGTAAATAGTAAATATCCTATAAATTAGTTTAAGTCATAAATAGGTGTATAATAATTATCTCTAGGTGCACCTAAATCATATAACAGTAATGAGATTCAGTTCAAGAATGTTCACATGATAGAAAAAAATACAAAGCATTAATTCTACAAATTGAAATAAATATTAGTAATAGATAATTTATCTTTTACCAATTTCTATTTTTACACCTGAAAATAATATTAAATATATAATATTAATCTTTTATGTTCAAAATAATATATACATAAATATGTTATTTGGTTATATTCTAATAACACTGATAAATGCCTAATATATAGACAAATTTATAATTATTATACATACTTTCAATAATGTCCATTTTCATTCGTTTCAATTCTTCACGAATATCACTTAAGATATCTTGCTTTAATGTTTCTAACTCTAATGATAAATTTGATATACAGTTATCTCCAAAAGATTTAGATGTTATTAAATCTTCCGTCGAAGTAGAAGACATTTGTTTTCGACTAAATTTGGGACTTTCACTACCATTTTGAAAGCTCTTTTGAGTATCATTAAGATTAATATTTTTTTTTTCGCTTAATGACACATTTTCATCCTATAAGAAAAGTCGTTTTTAAAATATAACGAAAAATAAAATGTTTGTAAAAATTACTTGAGGACAATCAATTGGCTCTTTTTTGGCCGCTCGACGTCTAGCTAATGTACGTGCCATTTCGTCCATCATAGAAGCCATTCCACTTTGGCCAACAGTATTTCGACCAAGGGTTCCATAATTACAACTACCATTACTACTAGCACTGCTTGTAGAAGATCCACTATTTTCAGGTGGTTGCTAAATTCATATAATTGATGAGGTCAACATTTTATTTTGAGCATAAAATTATAATAAAACATAAATATATTGAAATACCTTATTAGTACGTTTTAATCGAGCAGCTTGTAACTGTATGGCTAAGGATGTCTGATCGACAATGGAATCATTTAGATTAGGATCTCCATTACTAGTGGCCCGAGATAAGCTTCCAGGCAAAGGAGGAGGTATTGGAGGCGATATATTTGAAATTCCCTCTGGTGGTGGTGGTGGTGGAACTCCACTTATTGGCGCAGATGAAGTACGATGGTGACCTACTAATGATTTTATTACAGATATTAACTAAATTATTGGCAACCTATTTGTTACATTATTAACTAAAAACAAAGCAAATCATATTACTGCTTAAAGGAAATTGAAGTTTCTAATTTCAATTAAATATTAATATACATATTTAAATGTTATAAAAAATATAATCAATACTTTGATTTGGTTGGGACATTTTCCTGTCTTGAATAACCATAGCATCTTCTTTAACCACGGTTCTGAAATAATTATTTAAATATTAATTAGATATTATTTAGCTTTTATTTAATATAAAATGAGCTACCAATAGTTTGTTTAAATATACAATTAGATGAAAAATTAAATTAAAATGCACAATAAATTCTGAAATACCTGTATTCAATATCTTCTTCAAATTGTCCATTTGATTGATGAAATACCGGATGTATATTATTAATATTGTTTCGTGATACAGAATCTAGAACCTTAATTACGAAAAATATTTCAAATTATTTCTATATATATTTACTATACAACAGCGTAATTTTGTGTATTATATAAACCTTTTGACATACCTCAAGAGCATAAATCATTGCTCTTGCAAATGAGTCGGCATCTTCTTTGCTACTAAAATTTAAACCATAGACATTTTTATTATCTCTCCATTGATGAAAAGTTGTTGTTGCTTGATTATATTTTAAAGATTTTAAAATTACACAATTTATAACAACCTGAAAAAGTGTATTCTTATTATACAATGCATCACATCATTTCTTTATTTAATGAAAAAATATATATGCTTTACGTAATATTATATGTTTATAGAGAAAATTCCGAAAACTAATTTTTTTCAATTTTGTTAAATCACTTGTAGTTTTTTTTTATTTAAAGAACACGTAAATGTAACCATATTATCATATTATTTCAAAATGTATGATTATAATGTATACACTGTAGTAATATAAATAATTTTTTAATTTAAAATTTAACCTCATGGTCTTGTAATTTTCGTCCAACTACACGGAATGTATTATTGATCACATGTTTGAAAATGTGTACTTTACTCAAGCCTGAAGAAGAACCACTTGGGATCCACCTTTTGTTACTGTCATCATAAATCATTACAGATGCTCTGGCGGACGCTATGCTGGTCTCGCTAAAAATGATTAAATTATAATTAATAATTAAATATTTAACAAACCTGGGGTTACCTTTTTATTGGAACCACTATAGAAACTATTTTAGAAGCCCATAACAATTTGTAAAAATGAAATTAAATATAATTATTGAGCAACATAATTAGCTAAATTAGTAAATAATAATTATATTATTAAACTAATTTGGACGACTGTAGTTTACTATAAATGGGTTATTTTGTTTTCAATAAGATGTATTTTCATATTTAAATATATAGCAGTATTTTTAATTATTATATATATATTCATTTATTATACCAAGTATGGCAATATGTAATTTATAGTATCAAATCTTTGTTATAAATATTACCCTGAACTAAAATTTTTATAGTTAAAATAATTAGTTTGATATATTCAATAAACAAACATATCAATATATATACATAAAAGAAACAAAAAAAAAATCACAAATGTAGGTTATCTAATTTTAAAAATAAAATCATAAATAATTGGTATTTGTATAAATATAAAAAAAATGTATTAATTAAATTAATTTAGTTATAATATAATAGATTATACATATTCCTATACTTTTTATGTATAACTGCACCTTATAATTAACAAAATAAATCTGTATTCTTGATAGCCAATTTGTTTTTGAAATTTACAATTCCAAAAAAGTAGTTCTAAATTTATTTAAAACAAAATATTAATATTAATAAAATATATACATGAATATTTCTTTAAAAAGATAAAATTATCATAATAGTTCTTAGAAACAAAATAATTATTGTAAATGATCTATTTTTAATTTTATTCTATTCAAATAATTAACAATTATTAAAAATATAAGTATATTTATTACTTAAAATAAAGTCATTTCTCTATAGTCTATCATTAAATTATACAACATTCTTGTATAGAAAAGATGGAGAAATTTCAATAAGTATTCATATTTAGGTAATAATATAACTATTACTATCAAATATATCAACAAAAAAAAGTTAATATATACGATCTAAATTTCAAATAATTTATTCATTTAAATGACCAAATATCTAAATATTAAAAAATTGTAAAATGAAAAATCATCAGGGTGCAATTTAAAAAATTTCAATGACAAAATGTTAAGCACAGAAAACCTTACTTAGTTATTTATAATGTAAAAATGAGTGGATCTGATGTTAATTAAGGATGGAGTACAATGGTTTAATTCCATTACAATTGGACCAATAATTAAAAAATTTAATATAAAAATATATGTTCGTATGGCAACGACTTATTAGATACGGTTACACAATAAGGAAGACATTTCGCTCGTCCGTAAAAACTCGTGGGTTTTGCACGATTGACCAAATAAATAAAATATGAAAGCAAATAAATTGAATTTTATAAATTTTTTACAAAATGAAAGTTGGAGGAACGTTTATGCTCACCTCATGATGGTGTCGACGGGAGAACTGTTTAGTAGTTACAATCAGTTTCTGACGACTAGCGTTGTTCAGATGTCAGGCGAGGAGACTGAAAAACAGAAATATACGTCGTAACAGCAACGAATGGACAATACTCAAATAGGCGATGTTTGTTGTAGTTGTTATAAATTAGCCAACGGTGAACGACCATCAACTCGAATGTTCGCCACGATTATGTACGATGCCTGAGCACGCGAAAGCGTTTAATAAAACATTTAGCATTAAATGTGTTCACATAAATGATGATTGGCGAGACGAGCATTATTACACAATAATATGCGCGCGCGCGCGTGTGTGTGTATGTGTGGTGTGTGTGTGTCTTACAGAATATGGGCGAAACTATGGAATGGAGAAAAAAAACAATAATATGGGAACAAGAAAATATTTCGCAGTAGTGTACTGTGGCGTAACGTTACACACTGTTTGATAATGTTAGTTTTGAACGCTGTCAGGGAGAATATGTACGTATTTTTTTTTACCAAGGACAATAGAAATGTATGGGTTTCGTGTATATCTATAATTTTTTATACAATTTTATACATTATATAACATTTTTAGATTAACACACCACGCTGGCACATTTAAATGATCACCTAAGAACCTCTGAACTTCTTGTCGAACAACAGACATTCTGTGATTGAATATTAACTATCCGTTGATATCATAGTTATGATGGACGCGACAATTGTCATAGATCTACGCGATTATTATGCAAAGTACTAAAATATCATACATATCGCCGGCAATGGTCCGATTTTAGTCCGCCGCCTGGTGTTCTTATTCTGAAAATATAGTAATGTACTAAGTAAATATACTCTTTACGTACATTATACTTCCCTTCCACCATCACAATTTTCTTATCACATAATCTGAGGTCGTACATAATCACTATAACTTATGCAGCAATTATATATTCAAAAAAAAAAATAAATAATTATTGTCAAGTGGAGGTTGAGAACCAAGGTGGATGAAAAAT
Organism: Geopemphigus sp. TES_GeoC_2020; assembly: GCA_025469175.1. Taxonomy (NCBI): domain Eukaryota; kingdom Metazoa; phylum Arthropoda; class Insecta; order Hemiptera; family Aphididae; genus Geopemphigus; species Geopemphigus sp. TES_GeoC_2020. The sequence continues at coordinate 34,425 of JAIPRN010000528.1, read as the reverse complement.
GGTTGGGAAAAAGACGAGGAAGAAAAATAAATAAATATCGACGTGTTTTAATAAGCCTGAAAATATATATTTAAACTAATCAAAGTTCAAAATAACAAAAATCAACTATAAATTTAAATAATATTAACCGTAATAATACAATTAAATTGTTTCAAACCAATGAGGCTTTTTTTTCATACAAGTCAGTTAATTTAATCAAATCTTTTGTTATAAACGGTATTTTTTTCAAATTGTTATCTTTAATAAGTTCACCTGAAAAATATATACATATTCAAATAAAAACTAAATAAATTGATTAATCTTTACAATTAGTGATAAATTGAGTTTAAAATACTTTTTTTTAAATATATATTTAATATATTTATACATTAATGTTTTTAAAACATTCCATATTTACTAAATAGGATTTAAATATTTTATTTACCAATCTCAAATATTGAAGTTAAAGATAATACATTTTCTTTATTTAATGCTTGCAATGTAAGACTTTGAGTCCTTATAATTTTTCTTAATAAATCACAAATGGCGTGCAATCTATTTATTATAATAACTTGTGATTGAACTTTGACAAATAAATCCATAGTTTTACATTTTAAAAGTTCAATTGAAGATTGTAAGTTCTAAAACAAAAAACTATGTATATATATTATTTATATCTAAGTAAATATGATAATTTAATTAAATGCATTTACAAAAAACTATTTTAAATTAAAAAAAAAAAATGTAAACAATATCTGATACTTTTGAAATAAATGTTTTAGTATTATATTCAGTTTAATTTTTATATACCATTGTTTTTATATATTTAGAGCTCAACCCGTAAATTCTAAAAAATATTATACTTGCAGTTAATTAGAAAAGTAGGTAATAGGTAATAATTTATATAAATATATAGTTTTGAGCTTATATAAATAATGATGTTAATGTTACGATATTTGTGTACACGGGTAATTATATCCACGAAATACATGGTTTCAAGTTTGGACAATCATCTAATTATAAATATGTACCTATTTTTAATATTAAATTTTATAATAACATCTATTACTTATATAATTAAATTAAGTACTTGAATTTGTGACAATATTTGTTTAATAATAGCTTCTAGATTTTCTATCCATGTCACTTGATTAAATAACTCTTCGTGGTTTTTATAGGTTTGTTCACATATAAGTTGCTCAATATATTGTAAACCTAAATTATAATTCATGAGATTAATTATATAATTATAAACATTGTATGAAATAATAAAATAAAATGATTACTGATTTCACCTTTAGTTAATTTTTTTAACTGTTGGTCAACAGATAGCTTCATAAAATTTGTCTTTGATGTATTTTCGCTATTAATTTTAATTAACTGAAAAAGATAATCTGAAAATAGAAATATTTCCATTTTTAATATTAATACCTTTAACAGAATGAGACCGAATTTTACACACAGTTATAAAGTTTAAATAAATAGGCAGACTAAAAGAAAATTGATATTGTCTAAGAACAAAGTATAAAAAAGATATGTGGCTATCCATGATCAAACAAAAAAATTGATGTAGAAAATACAATACAGAACTATACGACATAATTAATGTTGTTACCAGTTTTATTAAAAAACAAAAGCTACAGTGATTTCAATGCATAATGAAAAAAGGAGGTGATACTGTCAGATCAGCGATAATATGTAAACCTTAGGTTAGAGGCCTTTATAGAAGATCTGGAAAAGATAGTTTGATAGTCGAGAATTTAAGAAATGAAAGAAATGGTTTACAACAAGAAAAGATAGTATAATGTATCAGTAGTAAGAACTCTTAGTGATAGAGGCTAAGAAAAATCACTGTATTAATTATATAATTATAAAAATTAATGAAAATTAATTTTTTGATTTTAGAAAAAACACATTTCATTATATTTGTTTTGCTCAAAATATATACACATTATATTAACAAAGTTAATCTTTACACACAAAAATCTCAAATTTGGAAGACAAATAATTATTATAACTAATAAGACTTTAAAAATTGTAGTTTTACTGTATGTATATATGCTAAAATAAATGTCCTTATAAAATATTGAAAATGTGTACACTTACCATCATCTAATATTGTTAATTTATTAGAAATATTTGATAAATCCATTTTGTCGATAATTTATACAATAATAATTTGTATTAAATTATAAACCAAATATTTTATACTTTGTATATAAATACACGACTTGACAGTTTATAAAATGTTATCAATATATAGATAGTACCTTAACTCCACTTATCAATTACTCCCAAGTCTACACTGCTTATAAACGTATAATGTATAACAAATAATAAATGTTTCATGTTAATGTAGGAAGTTCCTTTGAGTATGTTTACGAATAAACTCAATTTCTTTTTAAAATTTCATAAAATACAAATAAATATTTTTGAATTATTTGATATGAATTTATACTTATTTAAAACTCGTAAGAGCTAAAAATGTACCTGAACAGTATCTAATATTTAAATTCAACTAGATATAAATAAAATGAATAAGTACATTTTTTTTACCATCTAAAATTAGAAGTTATTTTTGTGTCATGCTTGTATTTTATTGAATTGATAACTTCAAATATTTTAATATTTAATAATATAAGATGTATAATATGAAATCAATATTTTTATTTATTAATGTAATATAAATACTGGTTTAAAAAATAAAATTTAGAGATTCGTCCGGTGGTGAATTTTGAAAATATCAGTTTTTATTTAAGTATTCTTAAATTAATTTTAAGTAATTCTATTAATTACTTAATAATTATAATAAAAACTCAAAATATATTACAAACATCTAGAAGCAGTTATTAATCATTATAATTTTAAAAATTAGCAATTACCTATTTCTTATTTGTATATAATATATACCCAGAAGGACAAAGAGAATTTTAACATATTTAAGATTTCAGCCCTTATTTTCAAACTAATTAGTTATTTCAAACAACCAATTAAATACAAAAATAATATTTGTATACAAAACAATGAATAAATATCACATAAAAAACATCAAGATTATCATAAATTTTTAATTATTTAATCATAGTAAAATAATAAAGAAATTAAACAATGTATTGAAAAGTAAGTAAAATCATATTAATAATAATTAACGATGTTATTTTAATAGTAAAATTATGTAATTAAATCAATATTTTAATTCTTACTTAATTATGAATAGATAAAAAAAAGTAACAAATGTTTATAAAAATAAGTCTACATTATTTATAGGTAAGATGAATCACACATCATTTGTTGTTTCTATCTATGTAATGAGCAATAGAAAAAAAATATTGCATAGCAATTAAACCATGCGTTTTGGTTAAATTTAATACATCTCAAGCTTTTACAAAGTATTTATAAAATAAAGTTTTACTTTTTTTAAATAGCCGTAAATTTTATATATACTGTATACTTTTCAAAGGAATACAAAAAGATATGCATTCAAAAATATTGTTTTAAAATATAGTAATTAGTATTTATAACTAACTAAATAAAAATGAAATAATCTTCACAATTTTTATTTTTTAATAATTAAATATGTCATTAAAATTAATTAAATTTAATAATCTGTATATTATATAATCATTAAGGATCATCTTCTGTAAACTTCCCAACTTTTTCATTTGGTTCATTTGTATCTTCATCCATACATTTATTAGAGCATAACACCGTTAATAATTTTCTGTGAATGTTTCGTTTAGCCAAATCAAATTCACTCATCTGTGATTCAATCTTTGGCGTATTTGTGTCTAACAATTTAATAATGTCATTAATATTAACTTCCTCGTCTGAGAATTGATGACGTAAACTTCTAGAAATAGCTCTGCGTTGATGATCTAGTTGTGGAAATAAATCTTTTGACACTTTTAGTGCATTACTTGCTGCATTCATCTCGGCTCTTTGAATGCTATGTCCATTGGCTTGGGATAATCTAACACCTTTAAAATACACAGCCACTGTATATTTTCTGCCGTTAGTAGGTCCCATACATTCAATAACTTTATAAACAGGTATATCTGGTTCACCCCCATCTACTGATCGCAAAGTTAAACAACACTGTTGTAATTTGGACTTTGGATCATTCCAGTCTTGTTTCAAAATGAAATCATGAAGCCGAGGAAAGAAACATACATTGCAAAATGCTTGACAATGTTTAAGACCTTTATCAATATATAATGCTCCTAAGAATGCTTCCAATAAATCGGCTCTATCTTTGGTTTTTAAATCTGCCTTTGGCGTCGCATATAAAGCATAATTTACCATTCCTAAATCATCACATACAACAGACTGGGTTCGATTGTTAACCAATGAACTTCGAAGAAGAGATAAATGACCTTCATGATGCTCTGGAAAATATTTGTATAAATAATCAGAGGCTATTAATTGTAAAACAGTATCTCCAAGAAATTCAAGTCGTTGATTTGAACCTAGAGTTAAATTTGTAAAACCCACACTTCTGTCAGTGAAGGCTCTAGCTAACAATCTTATATGATTAAATTTAATACCTATAGAATCTTCAAAGTTAGTAAGTTTTTGAAGTAATGGTAGTGTTTTAATCCATTTACGATCACCTTCAGGTTCTTGTAATTGTAAAGGGTGTTTTGGATAATTTACCCAAATATCAAGAAGTTCTGGTGAATTTTTATAAAATGTTTCACCAAAAACACGATCGGCTACATCTATGCCTCCATCTAAAAATATTGCACCCATTAAAGCTTCAAAACAATTGGCCATCGCATGTTTAAGTTCAGAATCATGACATAAATCTGAACCATGAGCATATAACATATAATCGTCTAATTTTAATGTTTTTGCTAGAACAGCTAAATGTTGATTTTGTACAATTGCAGCCCGATATGTAGCTAAACCACCTTCTTCTATATCTGGAAAAATATTAAATAAATGTATAGAAGTCACAAATTCAACAACCGCGTCTCCTAAAAATTCCAAACGTTCATTATGAATTATATTTGATTCCATTTCAGATTTTTTACCAAACCGTGACATAATATTTATTAATGTATTTATTCCTCGTTTTCTAGTATTCATATAATGTATACGTCTATCTCCATATTCTGGCTGTCGTATACCACAATTTGTTAAAGTATTTCTTGCATGATCAGGGTTTGTACCAAAATTTTCACGGTATGAAGGATGTGTTAATGCAAGTTGAAGCAAATATTTGTTTTTAAATTTATATTCTAGGGTTTCTTCTAAGTATTCTAATGATTTATGAAATCGAAAATGACATACAAGTATTGGTATCAGCATAGCATGCTGAACAATATCACACATAAGTCCCGTTCTGTAAAATCCTTTACTTGAGACTGCAGCAGTAACACCTCGTTTCATTTTATTATGAGAACGCATTTCTTGTAATGATCGCTCTTTGAATTCAAGTTTTCTTTTATCATCAAATGATGGTTTAGGCATATTTGCCAGGAGATGCCTAAATTTCACATAATCCCGCCATCCTTTTTGGTAGTCTGGATTACCAGCATAGCTAAGCTGGGGTGGTCGAATACCAAAATGTACAACAATCGGATATCCATTGGTTTTAATTTTTTCATTTGTACAATCTCTATCCAATTGATCAACTCTTATAGAAATTGGTTTAGTATTAGGATTTTTGATAACCATACCTTTGTATTCGTCAACTATACTTTGCCATTCATTCATAGACATGTTTTTCAAAGCACTTAAAGAATCTTCTTCAAAGAGTAATCGGTTATTCTTTAAAAGATATTCCAGCACAACATTCATAGAAAGTACTTCTTTTCCATTATTTTTTAAATTTCTAACAAAGCGAGGCATAAAATGAAACTGAGGACATCCAGTTTTATTACCCACTCCATGCAAGTCTAAATCAACAAGTTCTAAAATGTCTTTAAATAAATAATTATAAAATAATTCTAATTCTTTAACTATAAAATTATCGAGAATCTTTTCTTCGATATACAATATAGCATAATTAGTATTAAAGCGGATAACTTTACATGTTGGTAATTTTGGTATTTTATAATGAGAAAACAGAGAAAAACCTTCAAATATATATTGTTTATTATTATGTTCTATGATTGTAGGTGATTTTAATAAAAAATTTGTTGGTGGGGTAATAATTATTTTATAATGAAATAGTTTGTCAGCGTTATTTGAATTTGGTTCACATTTCTCAAAAGGTCCTTCTCCAACATAAATGTTATGTCGTATGCCAGTTCTCTGTGATTTAACACTACATTTACACATTGGACCATCATTCATTTCACCAAATTCATTATACCATAGTTCTTGGTGAAGTCTGTTTGGATGAGAAGTTTTTATACTTAATTCACTAAATGTAAAAGAAGAACATTCGTCATCATCACATGAACTGAATTCATCATCTGAACAATTTTTATGTTTATGGACGTGAACATTATGTTTACGAGAAATTATATTATCTGAATTTAATATATTTGTTTCTGAGATATGTTTTCCTAAAATATTTTCAAATTCTTTACATACACTTAAAACTGTATCATTTCCGAATACACTATTTGAATTATTTGGTTTTTTATAATACACATCTGTTGGTGAAGACTGACTCCATTTTTTTCTTTCTTGTTCTATTATTTGTTCAATAGACATTTTTGACAGCTTTTTCATGTCAGCAGATAATTCTTCAGTTGTCTTCATTTGTAAATGTTTATTTAATCTATAATTTGAATGTTTAGAAGTTTGAGTAGTACTTTGTAGATTTTTTGACGATGTTTGTTTACTGTTCTTGATGTTTTGACTATTTAAAAATTTAGATGTTAAATCAAACCATTCTTCAACTTGTTTTGGTTCAGCTTCTTTCTGGACATTTTCATTAGATTGAACATATTGGGTATTGACAAATGATTTATTCATTTGTTGATTTTCATTTGATGGTATATTTTTTGTATTTAAATCATTATAGTAAATATTATTTGGTGAAGATTGAATATAATCATTATTAGAATATTTGTTCATTACATTGGGGGGTAAAAATTCATTACCAAAATATCCGTTCATATTAGGTTGTTGAATATTTGAATATGGATAAGATGTTGAAGGTGCCATAAAATTATTATTGCTAAAATTTATATTTGATGAATTTATTGTTCTAGGTGGTATCATAGAATTATTATTTATATTATAAATCATGTTTGTGGACATATTTTCATTATTAAAAGGCCCGCTTACATTGTTATATGTAGGAAGTACAGGTACAGTATTATAATAATTGTTTTGAATATGCTGTGGTGTACCATAAAAATGTTGAGGCATTACTTGATTTTGCTGGTAATAAATTGGAAATTGACATGTTTGTTGCTGCAGAGTTTGTGAATAGTTATAAAATGGTGGTGTTTCTCCATTCATTTTTATCAGAATTATTTAATTTGTTAGCGTAAAATATATAAATAATTTACCACAGGCTTTTTTTATTTAAATTGAATCTGAAAAAATTAAAAAACAATTAGATCTAATTAGGTATAGACAAAATAGATTTTTTTTTTAATATAATTTTTAAAAATGTACAGGAATAAACAAAAAAAAGAATATTAAGATTTAAAGCAATTCTATATTGCACATATTTTATTTTAAGTAATTCTAAAAAAAAATTCTATGAGCTACATTAAAAAACCATTTTACATATATTTTAATGAGTTTGTAAATTAAAAAAAAAATTAAAAAAAGTCAGGATAGTTGAAAGTGAGTTAATGAGTTAAAAATGATAGATTTTCTATAATTAATTTATCATTAACTATAACTTATAGTTTTATACTACACAAATAGATCACGCAACCATGTTTTTTATGTGAAATCAAATATTTGTTATATCACTAAGAGCATATTATAATACAAATCAACAACTCTATTTGCAAGAAATTATTATTATCTGATATACACAAACATTTAAAAAAGTAAATTTGATGTTACATAGTTGGAAAAACTTTTCGCATACCAGAAATTCAATTTTTGGGTAGTTTAAATAATTGTATTATTAGTTGCATTGTAACTAGAACTTTATAAATCAATTGAACATTAATAACTAAATTATTTCATTATTTTGAAAGCATTGAATGATGAAAAATTTAAAATTTGAAAAATAATATATTTTTAATTTAATTAAAAACAAATAATAAAATAACTAACAATATTAATAATTAAAAATAACAATTTATTGTTTTATAATTAATATTTAATTTATGATTAAGTATAATAACATAAAATTTATACCAACAATTATACATAAAATAAGATCAATGTAATGACTAATTTAACCTATCTATGCATTATGTATTACTACATAGTTTGGATCGTTTGAGTTTAAATAAATAATTGCTTTCTATACAATATTCTTATTACTGATAATAATACATGTTTATTATAAAACGTTACTACTAAAAAATGTAGATATATATTTGTTGTAAAAATAGATAAATTAAATGTGTATTGCAGTGCATTTAAACTTAAGAATAGGTTATGAAGATTAAAAAGTGAAATTGCCAAAATTATATTTACTGTTTTAGTATAAGATCATACGAACCAATTGAAACATGGCAAATATACGCAAGTACAATTCATGTTTTTAAATAACATTGTTTGGTGTAATAAATATTGTGTGCAAGTATTATTATATAATATGCTAATATTTACAGGCAATTAAATTTTTCAACTTCTTCACTTAAGTGATGTAACTTGCGCTGTGTCAGAATATTTAATTTATTCTAGTATGCTCCAGATAGAAAAATAAAAAAAATATTGAGCTGCATTGTCATGCATTATGCTGGATTCAGTTCATCATCTTTTCCTTCGCCTTCCAATCTATTTGGGGTCAGCCACCTTCGTCCTAAACCTCCCACATCCTCCAAGCATATACCAGCAATCCTCATATTCTCCTTAATCGTATTAAACCACTTCTTCTTTGGTATTCCCCTTCCTCTTCTTCCTTCCATACTCAATTCCAAAACTGTTCTTACTGCTTCTGAATCTTCTCTTCTCATAACATGAGCAAACCATCTAAGTCTATTATCCTTCATGTTATCCATAGTCGACGCACATACTAAATTCAGTTAGTTTATATATATATATATATAAAATACAATAAATAACATTTTTTGAAAAAAGTTCAGATTTAAAATGAAAAAACACTACAATATACATAATCTTATATTGCTTAACATTAGTTTATCATTATGGAATATTATAAAGTGTATATAAAACGTTTATACTCACTACATTTTTATATTGGTGGTGTAGACAGAAACGTTTAAAAATAAACCATTATCATTAATAAATTGAATGAGAATGGAACGAACATATAAAATTAAAAACAGCAACTCTCATTAACTCGAACAACTATTAAAGGTTTAAAACATTTAACAGTTGTTTAATGCATTTTCATATTTTTTGTTAAACGTATCATCGATCACAAATTATGTAATTCATAATAGATACAATCCTGAATTGTTATTCCAATCTTGAAGTAATATGACATTATTATAAAAATACAAACTAACGATTCATCATTGGTTATCAGTATTTGTGATATAAAGTTCGAAACACAAATTACTTTATTGTTACTAACTTTGAACTCTACAGTGTGCTCAAATAAACTATATTATTATATTAACACATAATTTTTTGTTCAAATTAATAGTACATATATTATAAACTAATTAATTACTTTATGATTTATATTTTATTATTTATTATCATAAAATATAATATTGTTTGTATAATACATCGCATAATTATCTTATTATTTCATAATATTTGTTCACCCTTTAGGCTCTTATTTCAAAAAAATTTGTATAGGAATAAAATAAAAGTGTTTAAAAATCTATTTATTCATAATTCTCTATTTCCTCAAAAGGTTTAACATCCCACCCAACATATTGAAATTCTTGATATAAAAAAAATTTTACTTTGTATTTAAAAAAAAATATTAATCGATTATGTTTTGACTTACAAAATTCAACAGAACATGTTCAACCACCAAAAAAAAAAAAAACAAAATTAACATGCCAATACGTTACATATATAGATATATAATTTATTGTATCAATTATTATAGAAAAAAAAATTACTCCCAAATTATATGAACAAATTATATTTTAATCATTTTGTTGTAATTAAAAAAAATAACGTGATCCTTGATTATTATTCATAGATATTTACAATAATAACAGATTATTGTTTAAATACTTGACAAATTCATATTATTATACCAATAATTTTTTTTAATTCATGTATGACGTTTCAAAATTATTACAATCATAAACACGAATTAAGATATAGTTAACGTATCTTGGTTCGTAAATACAATTTATTATTCGGGCGTGAACAGTGTGATGATAACGAATTAATGAACATTGACCACGTAATGCGGTAGCACACAGAAAAGAAATTTTAAAATCGGCGATAAAATTGAGATACTGTACGTTGAACACAAAATACAGCCGTGTTATAGAAGTGTCTGCACTGCGTATTTAGTTGATGTAGATTGAGCGGGTTACGTGCGCGTTGAAGGGGGAGAGCGTTCCCTTCCCTTTCGTAGTCGAATATTTCCATACAGTTTACCAACCCGTCTCAAACACCCGTCTAGCACCCCATCGTGTTTGGCCAACAGCAGAGCTAAAAGGGACAACGCCGCCGCCTGGGGTACTTCGTTTTTGTGATTTTTTTGTTTATTTTTTTTGTTATCCGTATTTATTGTCTGGTTACGGGATAGTATGATATGATCTGACGTCTGACGCTTTCCGCGTAGAGACAAAATGTCGCGTCTTATTCGTGTCGTAATCGTAAGCTCACTCCGTCATTATCTCTAAGCGTTTTATGTTATGTTTTCAATTCGATGGACTAGAACAATAATTGATGAAACTCAAAATGGCGACAAGCGACGACGAGCCTATGCATTTGTACGAGGTTTTTCAAAACTGTTTCAACAAGATAGCCAATAAGCAACAGCCAGGTTAGTGGTAGCAGCCGTTTTCTTTTGTTTTTTATATTCGTCGTCGAAACGCCGCCGCTACAGTGACGAAAAGTCCGGCGTCAGCTCGAATCAAACGAAACTTTTTTTAATGTTTCGTTCGAAAACGTTTACAAGCGCTTTAACAATGTCTTTAAAAAGAAACGCCCTTTGTATATTAGTTATTTCGCTGTCATACTTGTGGTCCACTCAGTATAATATAGTCATATGTAGGCATCTATGTGTATTCGATAAAGAATAATAAATTTTGATTAGCTTACATTTATATTCCTATATTATTATTATTAAATTAATTCATTATGTTTTTCATATTGTTTTTTAATGAATTCCTAAGTATAATTTATATTTATTTTAAATTAATCGTACGTATTCTATAAGTTATAATTGTTCATATGGGATTTATGTCTGAAAAATTGCGTAGGTGTATTATGTAATTTCATTTCATTGTTTTTTAATATCTTATCATATAGGTATATCATATATAATTACTTAATATACAGCATAATATTGTCCGTCATAATTTATGTATAGAAATGGTAGTAATTAAACTTATGATATTCCAATTTTTATTTGAATAATACTTATTTAATACTCTTCATAGTATGACTAATAGAATAAATATTAGAACGCACCGACAATTTGTCATTTATTATAAAATAACTAGGTACATTGTAATATATGCCGGTATTTTAAAGGTATTTAAATTATTAGGTTTCAAAATTCAGTTTTTAATTAAGTAGATACTAAATATATTTCTATTTAAAATAATATAATTGAATTTAAATGTTGAGGACTATCATTAAAATGTATTTGATATAATTGATGTTTTGATGGTTAATTTTATAAATTCAAATATAATATTTTGCTTTAAAAAAGTACTTTAATATACTATTTAGACTATATTTCTTAATAATATTTAGGTTCAACATTTATAATATAACCTAACCTATTTAAACTTCATTAAATTGTATTTAAAATGTATACATTTGACTAGAACATTTAAATTGTATTAAATTAAGGTAAATATTAACTTGTTAATAATTTTTGTTTCAGAAAAATCTGGGTTCCAGCCTCCGTATAATATAGAAAATGGAACGGCAAGTTAATTAATATATTATATTTGCCTATGTACTAATTAATGCCAAATATTTTAATAATAATAAGAATAAGAATAAGAATAATATGAATAAGAATAAAAATAAGAATAAGAATAAGAATAATTTAGCAATATTTAAAAGATATATTACATCTTATATATTCTATCTAATATAAAATCAATAAATTAGTATTATTTAGGTATTATATTTTATTTCAACTTTTATAATAAAATTCTTTATAACAAATTAATAATATTAATTTTGACTTTAAAAATATGCATGGAAATAATTTTGTAGTATTTTCAAAAAAAAAAACATTAGAATATGTTTAAATATTTTTTAGGCGTATGGTAATAATTTTGCCTCTGGCCCTGAAACTTTTGGGCCAAATTCACCATATTTTCCATTTAGTAATATTCCACGAAAATCTTTTCCGACAACTACTTTTGGAACTGGAGTTAAAAGAAAACGACAGGTAAAAAAATTGTTATTTAAAATATTAATAATTTTAAACCAAAATATAAGATGTATTTAATTTATATCTAGATTGACTATACATATTAAAAATTTTATTTTATCTACTTTTGAATAGTGAAAATTGTTTTTTTTTTAAGTTAGGCTATGCTTGATATATGACTATATTAAGATTTATGTATTCAGTATTTTATAAATGTGTTGTATTGGTAATTTATTTTATATTGGAACAATTTTTTCAAACGTTGATTTGCGTTTTATCATATATTAGACTTTTGAATATCATACATTTTTGAAGTATCTATACAAATATAATATGTTCAATATTATTTTTTGCATTTGTATTCACTTTAGTGGTGATTATTTAATTATTGTAAATATTTCTAACAACTTAATCTAAATATTTGGAACACTATGTAAGGCATGCATTCTTTTTAAAATATACGTTAAAACTATAAGCTTGTAGAATATAGAATTTAAATCTTCAGGTAATGCATACAAATTTTTTTTTCACCTGTAATGATCAGATTATTAAGTACAATAAGTAGTTTATATCGTTCACTTTAAGAAAATAACGAGATTAGACCTCTTGAGCTGATTAGTTCAAACAAAAAATAACATTAAATTTGCAGGCAATTAATATAATGTTTTCCATTAAAACAAATTAGAGAAGATAGTTAAATAGTAATAAATAATAATTATTAGAAATATCTAAATTCCTAACTATTAAAATATACAAATATCAATTTTTACTAAAAAAAAAGTTGTGTTAACCAAGTGTTGTCTGATGTCTATTTTACCATTCATATGTTTCACGCTTAATATTGTAAGGAAATGCCTATTAGTTTATATCAACTCTATATGTTTATATTATAAATTATCTAATTATGTTAAAAAAATAAGTTTAGAAAAATAAAATTCTAACCTGTTGATAGAAAATAGAAATCCTAGATTATTAATTTAGAATCTTAGCATTGTATAATAAAATGACTTGTGACCATTTCCTAGGAAATACGAAAATGTAGAATTATAAAATAAATATTGGCATTCAAAAATAGTTATTAAATATATACATATTCAATAGATATAATAATACTTTGTTAGATAAATTTGATTATATAAAAAAAAAAATTTTAAGTAAATATTATAAACTATAATAATAAAGCATTATAGTTAGTGCAAAATGCTCATCCAATTAACGTATATTTGTTTTTAAATATTTTATAGAGCATAGATTCACCACCATTAGAAGTTGAAGTTCCTCATAATTGGGTAAGATTACATTTATAATTTATCTTATTATATGGAAACTTAAAAATTAAAATATGCCTAACAATTTTTTAACATTAATAATTAATATTATTCTTAAATTACCATATATGAATTGAGAGATTAGATGTATAATATTAAAAGGATAAATTATTTTATGTATAAGTGTTGAAGATTTAGTGCCCAACAATTTTTTTTTCAGTCGATAATTTAAATATAATGTATTTTAAAGTAATTATTATTAATTTCACAATAATTATTAGGCGCCACTAAGAAAACTTATAGATTCAAATTATTTATGGTATATAATTGGTTTTATAATAATTTGTATGTACAAATCAAAGTTAAAAAACATACATTTATTACAGCGCTTTTTAAGTATTTTTATTATAGTATATCTGAAATATAATTATAAAACATATTTTTACTATCAATGACCTTAAAAATATGTTAGGTATAAAAAAAAATTATTGCGTTAAGTTATACTTATTTGATTCATTATTCTTACTAAGTAAGAATATTTACAATGTATGTTCTTTATATTCAACCCTAACATAGAAAATGAAAAAACACTTGTTAGTATTTATACAGTTTAACAAGCACTACACTCATGGCGATTCCTTTGTTCTAGTTTTTTAACATGTAAATAAATTAGATATCAGTGACATCTTGGTTTGTATGTGTCATTTATATGTATATTTGTATAATAGCTTACAAAATACAGGGGCCAATAGCAGAAAATTTTAAAGTTGAAAAGTAATTTTATAATTTTTAAATTTGTTAAATATTTTGTTTTGCATAGTAAATATCTAGTTTTATCAACTAAGTATCCAATTCGCTACATTTAAAAAAAAATTGTTTTATTCTTAAAGTCATAACGTTAAATATTAATTTTATTTAATAATTATTATATTTAATTAGGTTTATTGTTGATTAGATTTAAAAATATATCGGTTTATCATTTGTATAGTTAAGATTTTAAATAAATTATATAATAAAATATTAATAATTATATTAAATACGAGAATCGAAAAATATTTTGGCCGAATCTCGAATTTATTCATTAGGGATTTTTAAATAGCATATGTTTTAAATTAGTTTTATTAAACCGTTATCCTAACATATTCCAGTTGAAATATGTATATTAGTTTAGAAATGCAGCGTAAAGTTTTATAAATTATAATATTAACAAAAAACCATCATAATGAATGTTTATTGTATTATTGTTTTACTAAAAATGTAAAGACAATGAACTCTAAACATTTAAAATAATTATGTTTCTTATTTTATGGTAAATGGTGTAGAATTTTGCTACCTAAAGCATAATATAGATAAAGACAATGTATAATATAAAACAGTGTTAGAAATCAGAACTACAATAATATTCTATTCACTATATATAACTTTTAAATATATACCGTCAGTAAACCAATAATAAACCAATAACTTTTTTTAATACCGAGGACTATATAGAAATTAATTAAGTTATAATTATAATAAAAATTAAAATTCATTGATACATCATTTTTGTGTGTATATACAATGTGTATTATACGTTCACATTTATATTTATAATTTTATTAGATATTTTGTAGAACTAAAGTAAAAAAAATTAAACATACATAATTTGCTTTTCTAAAAGATTTGTTTTGTATATTAATATTTTTTTCCCTAAATTCATACAATAGAATATAGCAGTTTCTTTATCAATTTATATTTCTTAAAAAATTAATTTAAAAAAAAATAGAATTTCATTTAATTTTTAAATTCTAATGACCCAATATTATAATAATTATTTTTACCCGGAAAACCGCATTATTTATCAATTATGTGAGGTTACGTATTTGAAATAATAAATTTGTTCATCTATTTACGGATCAATATTTACATATAATCAAAATATATCAATGTTATGATATATTTTTATTACAATTTAAAAAAAATTTTAATATAAAACACTTAAAATTTATAATTTTATCGATGTTTTAAAGATTATATATGAAAAAATTATGTTGTAAATATAACGTCTGAAATTATTAACTTATTAGTTGTTAAGAACGAAATATTATTGAAAGTTATTTTTATTGCATAACACTGAAATATGAGGGGCCAAAGAAAATAATTTCTTTCAGTCGTTTTAAAATGTGTATTTAAAGAATTCGCAGTGGGATGCTCGAAATAAATGTCGTTTTAAACTTTATTTTATGTGATTTTCGGGTTTTTTAAAACGACCATCTTATTATAATTTACTTTTTTGTTATTTGGATTTTACTCCCATTTGTGTGTTCATTCACCAAGTTGATAGAGGTTGGTAAGGTGGTACGATATTACGACTATACACGTTCTTTATATATGCTGCAGTAATATATAATTTTTGTAGTTTTGTCTCGAACATCTGGCAAAATGGTATTCGATGTAGATATAGGATACACCATGGCGACAGTGTTTGTAACTAACTACTCAGACAACAGTATCGTCATGGTGTGTCTATATTATTATTTTTAGGTCCTATACTCATTACTCACTTCCCTCTAATTCGATCTGGATCAATGTCTATATATTGTATAGAAATGGTTCTTAATTATTAAAGAATGAAAATTAACTTTTTAACGACACACCCGTATTATATAAAAACTTAAATCAATTTTTAGACATTTTGTTATAGTCCGGAATATTTTAAAAATTGTTTTTTGTTATTTACAAATAATTAATGATTCGAAAATTATTAATTTTAAACAATGTGGTTGTAATTGTAATTATAATAATTATCTTAAGTATTCCTAGGAATAAATTATCAATGTTTAATCACGTTTTCATTTGAATTTTATCGAAAATAAATAACACTAGGTTATTTATCAACTATAAAATCATACGTAAATTTTTGAACATTAATTCTGGTTTAGAAGGACTAAAAAAGACTGATGATACATAAAAAAAGTATTTTAACGCGTTTAAAATAATTACATCATAGATTATAAACGAAAAATCCATTGCCTATAACGTAAGTTTTATAATAATGAAAAACAATTGTTTTATTATATTAAGTCATAAGGTTTACCGGTATTTAAATAATGCAAGTATGTTATACAAAAATTCTATTTAGTACATTTGGAATTCAATATTTTAACAATACTCATAACACAGACAGACGTCTTGATATCACCTGTGAATTTCATTCATAATTTATTAAAAGTTATATACAACATTAACACATTTCTAATCCGAGACGTTACAATAAAAAAATATTAAAAGTATAGGTATTATATATTAATATAAAATGAATAACGTGCAATATATTAATTGATGATAGAAATACGTTTTTGTTAATGGTCTACAACTGTGTTTTTATTTGATAAATATCCATATGGTCCGTGATCGGAAAAACAAACGTCTTTGTCTTGGAAATATCAATCGACGGAAAAGTTGAATTGTTCGTGTTATCGTTATGACTCGTTAATAAAATGTATTCGTCGAATGTGGCGGACGTATGCCATTGATTCTGTAATATGTATTTGCATGATGCATTTCGGTGCCGAAAAACTGTATTCATTAAACGCGTTATATTTTTTGTATGGGTGGGGGGGGCTAGTGTTTTAAGTGTATTGTTTCGGAAATACGCGCGTGTATAAAACGTATTATATAAGTACCCCGCGGAACACTTTCGAGATGTCGATAGTTGGCAGCAATGTCGCGTGAGGGTCTACGCGATGTACCATAGTATCCTCTCGCGTTTTATTGTGTACAGGCGTACACAGTAAGCGTAGTAGCAATTTAATGGTATATAGTCGTAATAGTAGTCGTAGTCGTCGTCGTTTCTATACACACGGGCTTAGCGGCTCGACGACGGGGCATATAGTCGGCAGGTGTTGTACGTGTGCGTGTGTGTGTGTGCGCGCGCGCGCGCGCGAGTGTGTAAGGCGGTGGTAGCGGCAACAACCGGTGTACAGAAATACGGGTTTTCTATACGTCGGTTGTATAGGTGGTGGGGTAAAGCGGCGTGAGCCTGTTGCTCTCTTTCGTCGTACTCGTAGTACGCACGCACATACACATACGTGTATATATATATACATACATACATACATACATACATACATACATACTTATATATATACCCACACACACCACCCGGTTCGATTCAGTGTAACGGTGGCTGTGTGTGACAATGGACACGCCGAAGTCCTAGTCCCGCCCAGTAGTGTTCGGTTTAGTTGGTGAGTGAACCTTCGTCGTTCACGTGCGGTGTGTTGCGTATGTGTGCGTGTATTTTTGTGTAGTGCGTGCGCGTGTGTATTGCAACGGCCATCTGTGCTGCCGCCGCCGTTACCATCGTCGTCGTCGTCGCGTTTCGCGTGTGACATAAAGAGAGTAAAAAAGAGCGAGCGGAGAAAAAATTAGTCGGTAGTATTATTCAGTGCTGGACCGACCGACACTGCGTTGTCGTCATGCATCACTATCGGTCTCGAGAAGACGATGCGCCGCAATCGAACAGCGGCGACCCTTATTTCTATCTTCGACTCTCAGCCGGCGCAGCGCCTTACAATCCCATCAAGCTCGAAGTGGACGTGAAACCGGAATCGCGTATGACACCCGTCGTGTGCTTGCAACAACAACAACCTAGTGGTTCTCCGTCCGAAGCCATGGTGATGAACATCGCTGGTGACGAGAGTGGTGGTGGTGGTGGTGGTGGTGGTGTCTGCAAAGACGGACATGATGGCACCACCGGCTTAGGGTTGTTAGCTCTTACGCAACTCGATGGTTACAGCGGATACAAATCGTCGCCGTATTGCAGCGACGCGGTTGGGGGGGAAGGCGTGATTTCGTCCACGGGTTTATTGGAAAATCGGATTGACGACGAAGATAAGTCCAACAAGTATTCGTACGGTCGACTCATATACTCGTCATCAGATGATATCAAGCATCAGGTATTTGTCGAATCATTTTTTTATTCCCTATGGACGATTTTTTTCCCCACGTATAATTGTAATTTTCAAGTTGTAATTTATCGTTGTTGTCGTTTGCGACATAGCTGTTTTCCAACTTATCGAGCTTTTATGAATACTTCGACGAACATACGGATTTATTATACAAATACTTGCAAATAATACTTTATTTGGTTATAATCGCAATATTTGAATTACAAATTGTTTGTATATATTTATTTAGTTTTACCTTTCGACGGTGTTATTCAATATTAAATCAGACCCTAAAACAATAATAATACTGATCAATAATACCCGATGTTACGTATTAATTTTCAAACTTTGTACCTACCCCGAGGAAAGACGTCCTCTATGTAAAAATGTTTCTGATGGTGAAAAAATCGTAATAATTTCTTAAACTTTCGTATTCTATGTTTATATATAAACTTATATAATTCGACCCTTATTAGTCTGAGCGATTGTCTTTCGAATGAAAACTTTTAACATAATATAATTTACTGAATATGGGTTTTATCTAAAATGGCGCGTCTATATAAAATTAAATGGTATACGGTTATTTTACTGTTTGTTTTTGTAATTTATTTACCACCTATTAGGTTTTTGACTAATTAATTGTATGTTGGTGTGTGTGTTTAAACGTATTCGTCATTTATTTATTATTTATACGTGTTTATACGAAATTTATATTTCGATTTGTTTTGGACAAATAAAGACTGTTGGGTAATTTGCATGTATAATATTAGTACAAGACGTTAAACGCTGTCATCCAACGTAACTGATAAACTGTTTGGTACGTCTTGGAATGACTGCGAATTCATTATCATGTGTGACATTATTTTTATACGATTATAAAATACAGCTTTTAAATATCCAGACAATTGCATTGAAAGTGAATACAATATTCGTATATAGTATAATATAACTATAATATTTAATGCGTGTATAATTTTAACATTTTGTAAAAGAAACCAAACTGAACTAAAATGGTGTGGTTAGAAAAGTTTAGTAATGTTATCCAATTTACACTCGGCATCAGTAGTCATAAGTAGGTCTTTATTGTTGATTATATTTTGTAAGGTGAACCAAACCAGTCGGCAGATGTTGTAAAACACACCTGCCTGCATCCTCATAACAATGGTCTCTACTCACCGTACACCCAAAGTCTTCAGCACGAGTATTTTTTCTCTCGTTTCACTAGGCTCACCCAACTTTAAATGTAATACATACAATTTTTTGTCTTTTTGCTTATATATTGATTATTTCCATATAACTCGTACATTTTACTAATGTATTTCAAATTCTTAACTATAGAAAATAGTACATATTTTTTAATACGAATTAAATTCCCGTAAATAATATGAATATTTTAAAAAATAAAAATATATTTTCTAGTAAAATTTAAGACTATAATAATGTAATAATAATAATGATATTTCCGATAAACAGTTTTTTCTAGAACTGTGATAATTATACATTTTATACAGTTCTAACATCAATATTTGTTTCATTTGAATAATTGATATTTTTATTATTAAGTTATTTGTTTAATAAATAACACTAAAAGCGATTTTTTAAAATTTTAAATCAATGTAAACGATGTTTGTAATCGTAAAACTTTTATAGTCAAATTTAAGCAATAATAATGTAGTCATTTAGAGTTTTTTCTTTTATATTTATTCGTATATTTACTTAACAAAATTATGATATGTATTTAAATAATTAATTTTAATATTATAATTTTTATCAATTTTCAATTTAGAGCTGTAAAATTCAACGCCTTCGTCGTCAAAATTAGTAAAACTAATAATTAACAACGTTTTTTTGAATAGTTGGCGGTTTAATGTTAACTGAGAATGGTTTAGGTTACTACTTTATTATTAAATAAATTGTTTACAAATGTTTTCCTTGTTTTGACACTTTATAGGTAGGATCTGAATTTAAATTCAAAGGCATTTTTTCGATATGTTTTAAGACAATGCATTCCAAGTATATAATTCTATTCATGTAACAGATATTTCAAAAGTGAAAATTTTATTTTGCATTTTTCGTACATATTTATATATTATACGAGTTTTTAGTGTGAACTTAAATAATTCAAAATATCTTAAGAAACTTTATTTTCATATAGTATGTTTGGGTTACTCTCCATCCTTACCAATTGTCAATCGTTCTATTTATGATTTCGATATCAGTTTTATAACAGATAGGGCCATTTTATTTTGTAAAACTTATATAAGTAGTAGCGTTTGAAAAAAAAATTTACCATTCAGCAACTTATTTCAAGAGAATATAAAATATATATCGTTAAAAATGACGAAAATGAAAAAATAAAAACTTAAAATTTTTTTCAATTATGTATTAAACAATAATTGTTATTACTTTTAAAACGAACCTTAAATAGCGGTTATGTTGTTCACAGGTCAAAAAAATCCCCCATGTACTATTCAAATTTTTTGTTTTAGACTTATTAAACTTCTTTAAATATTAAAATATATATTATACTGATTTTGTATAATAAGATAAGAAATGTAAATTAATTTACATTTCTTTCTGTAATGTAATGTCTGTCTTTAATGGTAATATTTGCAATTAAATGACATTTCAAAATATTTTGGTTATTTTTAGAACATTTTTCAATAACTTTTAGAGAATTTAAATCGGAGCCCTAGTAATAACTAATAATAGTTCTTACTCTTTTTATTTTAAATACATATATATATACACACGTAATCATTTATTATTTATACATCTATTTCATTTTATTTCTTTTCTAAATTCTATATTACAAATGTATTTGTATTTTTCTTCAAATTATTGGTATTATTAATTTTCGTTTTTCCTATGATTGTATAAAAATATATTTCAATATTATTCGTTTATAATATTCTTGGTTTTTATATTTTTATTGTAAGTCATATCCAATATAAATATATAGTTTTTTAAAACATTTTCATTTTAGTTTCTATAAGTAAATATGTTTAGATATTCAATTTATTGATTGTGTATTCACGTAATTTATTATATTCCATTGCGTAGTAATATTGATGTTGAATACAATAATAGTAATGATAGCATATTTTTCGAAAACAATATTATAATCCAAATCAAAATAATTCACAATTATCTATTTTATTTCTATGGCTATCGTGATCTCGGAAATTTTTTTTTTTTTAATTGAATTTTATCTGATTTTTATGATTTTACTTGAAAATATAATGGAAACTATAATCTTTTAACCTAAAATTTGAGTAAAAAAGAAATTTTAGGTCCATTATTTTAGTCTTTGTAAGTGAAAAATCAATAATTTTGGTGTGAAATTGTCTTAATAATAATACCCATATTGGTTTAATTTATTGGAAATAATTCGAAAATATTTAATTTATATTGTTAATGTAGCACAAATTCAGAATTTCGATAATTGCAATCTGTTATCTAAATAAAAAATGTAATATATAAAAATACCTTATTAATATATCTGTTTAGAAAAAAAAATACGGTTTTAATTAACTTAAAATTTTTTTTTCGATAACGCGCGATATTTAATATATTTATTTATATGTTAATTGTTTAAACCAAATAGACATATTGCAGTTCTGTATTTCATTTCTGTATAATTCGCTTAATATATTTGAGTATATAGTAAATACGTGCATAATAATTTTATAGAATAAATAATTATAAATTTACTGATAAATGACGATTTGCAACAATTTTTGATTGCATTATCTTCTATTTTAATAGATTGTATCAAATTTAGAAAATTCAATATTTAGAATAATAAACTAAAACAGCTTATGTGTATTAAAAAATCGTTCGTTTTTGTATTACAAAATTGTAATGCAAAGAGTTTTTTACAAGCTTAAACAAAATATATTATATTTGATATAATTAAGTTCATTTATTTGTTGCATGACACAATATGCATTGTTTACTTTATTTGAATGCAATCTGTTAATATTTTGATATTGTGACTAAAAAAAAAGAAATTAAACTAGGTAGTAAAAACAAGTTTCCATAAAAGAACCTAGTACATATAAGCACAATAATAATATAGTAAATCGTTCAGTATGTCTTTTATATTCTTGTTTTCATCATTCGTTAGAAAAAAATAATTCACGTAAGTCTCCTTGAAAATTCATACATCTGCTATTCTATTATGTTTAACACATTCAGGGATTCCTTATCTGTATATTTATTATTGTATATAATACACTAAGTATGTTATAAAGTCAATCAATTGCATTACGAAATTGTATTTCTATTGTTCAAATGAAAATTTATAAAAAAAATTCTTGTCGCCAATAACCTTGTGCATATTACATATTATGGATGTTGCGTTCATAAAATCATTAAATATGTCTTATTATTTTCCATTTTTTTTTCGCATAGTTTAAATTAAAATTATATTATATTTCATCAAATAATCATCGTATATTTTTGTTTAAAAATAAATACTTTTCATTTAATTATATTTATTTTTAATTTAACTATTTAAATAGTGGAATTAACGATGCAATTTCAAATGGAATTTAATTGGTTGGAACAAGCTATTATGTAGTACTTGTCTATATATAGATAAAATTATTTTATACATTACATTTATATCTAGCCATTTTAATATCTAAATTGACAAAAGTATATAATATTCATAAAAAGTAAACATGATAAGCAATGATTACAACAGCCCCAAGTCAACTAAATAATCACATTTTAAAAAATTAATTTCCAAATATCCAATATGTGTAATTTTTTATTTGTAGTAATTTACACGAATAACATATACTATTGTTAATAAGTTTAATCTCTTCAAAATGCATACATTTCTATCCTCGCAATAATTATTTTATTGTACGTATTTTAATTTTTTTTCCATATTTTATTTTTTTAATATAATAAAACAGCGTACAAATTTATCTATGAAATTAATTTAATGCTGAATAATAACGAACAATAAGTATGAATTAAAATCAAATAGATAACGCATATTACCAGATCTTTATAAAATATTAAATAAAATATAAATAATTGTTTATTTATGAATTATTTATATAGTTGTGAGTGTTTATGTTAAAGATAAAGAAAAAAAATGTTTAGTTATTACAATGAGTATTTTTATATTCAATTTTAAAAGAAATGATGTATATAGTTAAAGTGCGATTTGCTTAGCACAAAAAATTATATTTATATATAGCTACACGTAAAAAAAATGTATGAGTTATTATTACTTATATTTTTGACTAATTCATTTTAAAAGAATGTGGATTCTTCATTTTGTAATATTTTTTTTCCATAATTATCAGTCATTCAAAAATGCTATTTTGTTGTTTTTTATAATGAACATTTAACAAAAATTAGTACTATTTAAAATTTTATTGAATCTATAACTCGACATTTATTGCTAATATACAAGGAAATAAATCAATTGAAACAATATGTTTTAAAGTAAAAAATGTTCATTATTACTGTTCTTGGTTACACACTTAATTTATCTTTTATCAGTTTAAAATTTTATTAATTAAAATTTATTTTACCGTATTTTTATGCAATCCTGTCATTTTAAATACATTTTTACAAAAATATAGCATACCTAATATTTATTAAAATATTGAATAATATTCTTAGTACATTCGTTATTAGTTTTCTTATAAAATGAAAAATATAGTATATATTATTTTACTTCGATACTTTCAAAACAATGCACTTATATATAGTTATTGATTTTTAATTTTAAGCAAAAAGTATCAATTATCTAAAGTAAATTTAGCATGCGCTTAGAATCCAGTCTGTTTTAGTATATAAGTATCAAGTAGTTATTTCTTATAAAAATATAATTTTATAATTTTTTTTTGTTATATAAATAATATATATTGTTTGATGCGAACACAAAATTATTTTAAACAATATAAAAATAATAAATTTCTAACACAAATAATATTACCCTCATTATAAACATATTATATTGTTATTAGTAATTATAAATTAAAATTGTTTAAAGTACTTAATAATTATTTGTTCATATAAAGTGAAATGAGTTTTTTATAATTAGTGGTATACCAATATGATATGTAATTACAGTTAAAAGCCTTTTAATATACTGTATTAACTATTGAGGAAATGAATGAGAGAATAAAAGAAATAGTTTAAATTTTAATTACATATAATTATACTTAATTATACTTAGCATAAATTAGTCAAAACAAACTTATAATCTAGATGTATACAGCATATTTAAATATTTTAAACCTCGTGAAATTGTTTTCACTTATGGTTATGTCTAATTTAATCGATGTATTTGCCTGTCTATACATTAAAACATGTTAAGATATTTAAAAATAATGTTAAAAAGTTATATTTTTAGTATTCTTTAATTCTTTTTTATTGATAAACATAATATATTTCTGTATTATTATTAATGTATATTTTCACATTTTATTCTTTAAATATTTATGTTTTAGTATGGTGGTGACGAGTTTGCACCAGATACGACTAGATTCGCTCAAAAACCTGGTTCATCGATATTATACAATACTGATACCTATTACTTGGGTAATTATTTTTAGTGGTTAATTATGATTTTAACATTTTTTTTTTATGGCATTTGTAATTTTTATAGATGGTACAGGCAATAATAGTGATGGTTGGACTTCTGCTCAACTTCAGTCTTCTACAACTTTTAATACGTATACAAGTGCATCTAATTCTCTGCTAACAACATCTCCTAATATGACGCAAAATAATTTCCCATCAACAAATACAATGCTAACACCAGAAAATTTGGTAAGAATTTTTATTTTGTTAGAATCTAACAAATCAATTGGAATTGTTATAAAATAAGTGAATAAATTATTTTGCAAAAATATTAAATTCAAAATAATTGTGATTATAATATGATCTGATTAACATTTTATATAATTAAACATGTTCTATGTTTGTATAATTAATTATAAATTTCTTGTATATTTAAACTTTGTAATAATTACTTAATGCTTGTTTTTCATAGGGCTATAATGCAAATAATATACCTGCCAATTCTACAGATGATTTAGGCACATCTCCATTGCCACCCATGTCAAGTTTACGTGGTGCATCTGCCGCTAGCCCAATATCAGTTACACCAAGCTCTATGATTTATCCAAGACATAATAGCCCAATTGTGCAATCACCTGGTGATACACTTGGCAAGGCACTCGCATCGGTAAAATTAATTTATTTAATAACAATTTAATATTTTTTGTTAATTATAAAATACATAAACAAGTCTGGTGAGTATTATTAATTAGTAATATATTGTGACAAAAAAAGTGTTTATTACCATCAGATTCTACATATATACTTAAAGTTTTGTATTTTGTGGAATTTAAAATTCTTTTACGTATGGCCATAATTAGTATTTATGTATGTATCTTCTTCTGGCTTACTCTACATAAATCCTATGTCTACCCACTAGAACTAATTAAATAAAAGTTCTATACTAAATCTTTAAATTGCCATTCTTTCTGATATAATATTAAGCTCTTGAATATATGGTTCTATATTTTCATGTACAGTAAATCCACTTCCAAAAAATATCCATTCCTAATAAGTCTATAAAATACTTCCTAATTTTTATTTGTTCTACCCATGTCTATCTATTCTCTTACAACGACGCTCTATTAATGCTATAAACATCTAATACATAAACCAAATTTTGCCAAGCTTGTTACATTCTACTTCGCAATCTTTAACTCCATTGATTGATTTCCGTATCCAATTTTTAAACCATTAATTAATGTCCGAGGTTTAGTATATGAAAGAATATACCATTTAGAGTTAGATTTACATTTATTGAGAACACTGAATGATAATAAGCATCACTGTCCTTATACCAGTATTTATTTATAATAAAATTAAACTAAAATTTATAAATTACAATAACTTCTTATAGCTTTTATTAATAATAAATAAAAATTGCGATAATTTATACATTTTTAATATCTACTTACCAAGGTTTGCAATTATAAGTTACAAATAGTTTTATATTTAAAAATAATCATCCTATCCTTGTCATTTCATATATATATATATTATATAATTTCATTATTTTATTAACGTTAATAGTTAAGATATAGAAAATATTCCCTAATACTTACCCTATTACTACATTCATAAATACCTAAAAAAACTATTTCTAAAAAACATCGTGTTTTAGATATATCACACTGATCAAAGTGTTAGCAGCTTCAGCTCAAATCCGCCCACACCTATAAATTCACCACCGCCTGTGGTTTTAACGTCAACAAACATTACTGGACCTTGGAATCCTACAGGTGTTGTATCTCATCCTGGGTCTCCTAATTTTCCTACCGACAATCGCTCTACTATTCATTTGGTATGTAACCTAACATTTCTAACGCTTAAATATAATAACTACAATTATTTAATTTTATTGTAAATAACGTAGTGTTTTGTTAATACATATTAAGTGTGTTTTAAATTACAATAATTTCTTAACTACACAAATTACCAATTATTTTATTACCTATAGGGTAGTAGAATGGAAGAAAGATTAGATGATGCCATTAATGTACTTAGAAATCATGCTGAAAGTCAAGCTTTGACTTTAGTAGGAGTTCAAAATACAAACGTTATACCATTATATCATCAGCATTTATTAGTAAGTTAAATAATATATATTTTCTGAAAAAAACTTGTATAGTTTCATTTTTAATTATTTCCTTTTTTTTTTAGGGAAGCCCCCATGCAGTAACTCCAAGTGGAACAACAAATACTTTTCAAAATATTTCAACGTGCCCAGATAGTGATGGACCAATAAAAATTGAACGATTAACTAATTTCAGTATGTATTAATTACAATTTCATGTATTAACGTTACCTTGTTTATAATTTTATTTAAATTGTTTTAGAAAAAAGAAAAGAACCTCCAGATAATACAGATACAAAACCTAGCAGTGATCATTTGTTAGTAAATTCCATCGTAAATGCAAATTCACCCCCAAACGATTCGACTATAATTAAAAATTCAAAACGATCCCGTCGATAGTAAGTTTAATGTGGAAATTCCCTCTCTCTTTTTATTCTTAAACACATTAAATTAAATTAAATTAACTTCTCATTTTTGTTTCGTAGAGGTGTGGGAGTATCAGATTTTAAATGAACTCTCAAACCTCAAACGAACAGATATTAGTATAAAATAAATAAATACTAATCTCCAGCCCAATAAATTCCTTCATATTTAATAATATTGTAATATCGCGAGTCCATGTTTATAAACATAATGTATAATTTTAAGTATTAATAATTAAATAATGTTCACAAGCTAGTAAATTATCAATTTTGATTGTAGAAATAATTGAATATTTTTTAAATATCAATTATGTATATATTTAAATACTTGCTTCAATGAACAAAAATTAAACGAGTAATTTAGGTATATTATAAATTTAGTGTTCTGTAATTTCAATAAAATTGAACACATTGCAGTTTATTCAAATTAAAAACTATTTGGGGACCAACTAGTTTATCGCATTAGTATATTGACAAGCGATGTGAAAAATTAATTTAAAATAAATTTATTCCATAAATTAACTGAGTATTATAATAGACTGTTGCTTACAGATTACAGTTTTTAATTTGAATAAAATGTATTTTATCTTTACTATTGATCAACTTAATAATAACTACTAATTTATAAATTTACCCTATAAACTTTTATAATTAGTTCTAGTGCAGACGAAGAATGTGAAGATCCATCGACTAAAGCTCACAGAGAAAAGGAACGTCGTCAAGCAAATAATGTTCGTGAAAGGTAGGTGGAATTTTTCTATTTTATTCTAAATTTACTTTTCCGGGTTTAATAGTTTTTATGTATTAAAAGTTATCGAATAATTAAAAATTATATATATTTTTCAAATAACACTTATATAATTTAAACATTCTTAAAATGTACTATATTATAAATTAGTATATAACATTTAAAAAGTTAATTTTTTATTTGGATAATATTAACTTATTTTATTTTTTTATATTTCTAACAAATTCAACTTTCAGAATACGTATTCGTGACATTAATGAAGCATTAAAGGAACTTGGTAGAATGTGTATGACCCACCTAAAAACGGATAAACCTCAGACGAAATTGGGTATTTTAAATATGGCTGTTGAAGTGATAATGTCTTTGGAGCAACAAGTTAGAGGTAAATTATTGTTAGTTTTCATCTTTATATATTTAAACAACTCATTTTTTATTATAGAAAGAAATCTTAATCCAAAAGCTGCGTGTCTAAAACGTAGGGAAGAAGAAAAATCTGAAGACAATATTGGTCCAAAATTAGGTCAGTTAGCGCAGCAAATGACTGTTCAGTCTCCTCATTTTCCAACTATGACTATAGTAAGATTTTATTTCTAACATACTTTAATTAATCAAAGGAACGTCTTTTTTAAAATTATTTTAAAAATTGATTTACAGCCAAATAATCAAACAGGTTTGCCACATGGACCTCAATAATCTTGTCTAAAGATAAATATAAGGAAGCATTTATTTCTTATGTAAAATATCCATTTGAATGAATATTATAAAGTAGTATTCATGTTTCATTCATATTAATTTGTTATTTTTCGTACTTGAAACATATTATCGTAATAACGTCATTTTTTTCTTTAGATATTTAGTTTATATATAAATGTAAGACTGAATTCAGAGAATATTATTTGACGTAAATATTAATTATGTAAAATATTAAAATATTTTTTAATTCACATGTTATATAAAAAAAAATATATATAATTCTGAATTCAGTCGTTTCATTATTATGAGATATTCTCCAATATTCGATTATTTAAATATAAAACCAAGTAAATAAATCAATTCACAATCATGCCCAAACAATTATTGTCATAGCCAATAAATACAGATTATGTAACTATGTTCTATATTTAAATAAATATAAGGCATAGTAATTTTCGAATGAAAATTTGTAATATAATCGATAATTTATGAAATAAAATTTAAAATAAACTAACATTGATGAGGCTCATTGCAATCTTCTATATGACTTCATAAAATTATTAAAATTGAATTTTGAAAATTCCAAAAATGACGACTATATTCTGAAATATACTTAAGTACAATACATGCTGCATTTAGTATAAATTATATTACTATAATTGTAAAGTATTTTGATTCTCACAATATCTACATTAATACAATTTAAATGCCAATCAAAAGTTACCTATTATAATTAATAATTTATGTAACAACTTTATTTAACTATAAATTTTTTTCAAGGGCATGATTATGTATGATTTATTGAAAGCTAATTTGTAAATGTAGCAATGGATTAAACCATAAAACATGTTTTAAGGTAAGCTACATTATTTAAGTTTGTGGGAGGGAAAAATCCATGTCTTCTTAAAATATTTTATTTTATTTTTAATAACAAATCCATATTTCTTTATAAACAATTAAATGGAAAATAATTTCATTACATTTACACCAGTATTAATTTACGAAAGTATTATTGAGTTTAAAATTTTTTACAAATCCATAATAATTATGTGTAATTGCCCAATAAGAAATATCTTCATAGTAATATATTTTTAATTTAATGTTTATTTTAAGTTATTATGTAAAAAAATTGTATCTATATTTTTAAGTACACTTACATAAATAATTACTACCAATTTTAAAATTTACACAAAAATTGAAATACTTGAAAAAATGTTACTATTGTTTCAATTCGTTTATTATATAATTACTTCACTCTGTAATATTTGAGTGCATGTACATTATTTACACCGAACATATTGATACAATTATACAAGAAATTTCTTATAATAATTTAAGTTTTTAAAATGTGTTTTAATATCACAGCTGCTAATATACATAATAATTTCAATTAGAATAAAAAATATTCTGGTTTAAATTTTTATTTTATTTCCTATAGATTAATTTGTCTAAAATTTGAAGGAATTTACTATATATTTCACATAAATATATATATCTTGTACTTATACTATATGTTTAAGATATACATCTGTGGTAAAACTTGTGTGTGTGTACTTAATAAATATTGCTAATTTTTGTTTTTTATAAATTCTTATTTATGTTCATTATTCGATATTTTAAATATAATTTTGAGCCTGAAATTGATAATTCTTTTTTTTTTTATTATTTTTTAGTTATTGTATATTATAGAATTAACACTATAAATAATTTTAATAAGACCAGACATTTTTTCTTCTAAAATACTTTTGTTCTCTGCTAATATTTTTGAGATCTTGATGTTAAAAATGTTTGACCTTGTAGAATATGTTTTAATTTATAAGGAAACTGACTGGAGTATTCTGTATCATTATTTTAATCTAATTTATTTATAGGTATATTGAAAATTTTCATCATTGTTATTATTATTATAAATAATAAAATTGAACTATGAATATACATGCTAAATATATATATATATATAATATATATAATATATATATAAAATATATATACATCACATTTATATATTAAGATTTTAGTAAACAAAATGAATATTTTGTTAGATATAACATAATATGTATATGATATGATGCCATAATTTGTATTTTTTCTTATTGAAACTAAAAAGTAATTACATTTTTTTATCATTATTTTTATTATTATTATTATTATCATAACTGTATTAGTATATTGATTAAAATTAATTTTACATTTATTTTTAAACAAATCATTATCACTTTAACAAGTAACAAACCACAACAATAGGATTGATAATTTCCATAACATTTGTCATGGTTTATTGTGTAAATAGACAATTATGTATATGTTAATTTTTGTAATGTTTGATCGAGAATAAAAATTAATAATATGCGTAATATTATTAGTATAAGAAATATATCGAAGTACATTTTATAAATAACCTTTTTAATACATAAAAAAATGTAAACAAGAAATTTATTTTGAAACTAATTCCATTTTCATTTCAAATGTTTCGAGTTATTGATTAAATGAAAATACAAAACCATAGACCAGACGCTTTAATACATTTTCTAAAAAAAAAAAGCGCTTTAATTTTCATTTATCCAAGAATCTGAATGTAACATATAAAATTGTTATTAAAAATACACCACGTATTTAAGTATCCACAAGTGTGATTATGAAGTTATGATATCAAATATATATATTATATTATTAAATAACCTATATCATTTTATGATTAAAATATACGCCTGAAACAAACGAAATTGGTTTTAAAAATGTACGTACATAACGTTTTTGTACAAATTGTAAATATAAAACGAGTATTAGGTAAAGTATTTACTTGTTTTTTAATTAGAACTTAATTGAATTTTCGTTATATTTTAAAACGAAAGTTGAATTACGGATATATATTGTATTCGTGCGACAAAGTAGGATACGTATTTATTAGGATTTCATCGAAGTCAGTTTTAATTCTTTAAATTGTCAGCGATGCATAGACGACTTACTAACTGGTTCGCATACATAGTTGTGTTAGTGCCCGAGTTATGTATCGTTTAGTTGACATAATTCGTAGATTCACTTACTCCTTTACCGATCAACGCAGTTTTAAAGCAGCATCAGACCCAAGTGTCTTTCAACCGACTTGGCTTATCATTCGTGACAAGGATAAACGCATTTGTTATTATAAATTACGTGTCGATATACGGCGTAATAATATTTTTGATTTCGTCTCGTGCTCCAAGACACTGCCGCCCTATGTCTTATTAACCAGACTTATTTCCGAAAGAACGTTAACACGTACATTAATCAATCACCATTTACTTGGGGCGCCTGGATATTTAAATAAACGGTGACCGACGAGCGGACATAATAATAATTCGTACTCGATCGTTTTAAAAACCCTGCGTACGCCGTGAGTATACCGTTATTGGGGGTAAACACCGCGTTACAAGGAACGTACGAACGACGGTATAGTTGTCGTCAAGTGTATAGCACTTAACCTTTCTCATCTGTCCAACTCCCTCACCCCTTCCACTCATACACGATCATTTCGCCCGTCACGGCACTTCTGCGAACGAGTATCTCCGTAGAGCGCAATAAAACGATAGCGAAGTAGGCGCGCGCGCGTGGGCTTGTTTTTGTACGCGACTCCGTCGATTTCGTTTCGCGCGTCGCCCGTCGTTACCGAAAGATTCAACGTACGCGATAAATGGGGCCCAGCTACGTGTCGGGCCCCTAGGGATGGTGGCGCCCGACGATGCCGTATTGTCCGTCCGTCGGCTATGCAATGGTGTCACGAGAGGAGTGGTCGGCGCGTCTCGAAAACATACAACAGGTCGGGAAAAGGAAGAATTCGGACGCGATGGCGCCCAAATATGCCGGACGAAACGTTCGTCCGTATTCGCTTGCGGGACCGACGAGGAACGAATACGGACGACGCGGAACCACACTGTGGTTCGCGGACCATAACCTCGAAAAATAAAAAGTGACCGGTCGCGCGGCGATAACAGTGGACAAACGTGTACCGAAACTCCACCGCGGCGCTTACGTTGATAAAATACGACGATAAGATGCGCTGACACCAATAACGTCTGGTCGCGCGTTGTTCGGTTAACCGTACTCCGTAAACATTTACGTTACGTGTTGCGCACGTCGACGGCTGGCTACGTGTACGGCTCCGTTCGTGTGTATGATCCGTCCCTTCTATTCGCCCATCGATCGCTGTACGACGACGCAGTTACCGTAGAGTGGAGGTGAACGACGTCCGGTGGTACGCTCCTCCGTGAAGTGACGGCGCCCGGTTCTTGGTTCGAACCATGCGCGAATAAGTACCGGTTTCGTCCGCCGACACAAGTTTGCGAATTGTAGTGCCCTCGTCGTCGTCTTCTTCTTCTTTGACCGCTCGTCCGTGAAAATGCGTACGTCCGGTAGTAGCTGGCCGTCGTTGTTGTTGGTCGTCGCCGTCGCCGCCTTATTGTCCGATCGCGTCTACGTCGGCCTCTGCGGACAGATTGTGTCCAGGTTCGAGTACAAGTACAGTTTCAAACCACCCTATTTGGCTCAAAAGGATGGATCCGTACCGTTCTGGGAATACGGCGGAAGTATGTCAATCTCGTCAATAATTACGCGTCGTTTCCAATTGCGTTTAGTTATTTGGTTTCGTCCGCCGTACGGTACGCGACGAATATTGTGTACATGTTTTAAACGAACGCAACGTCGATTGTTTACTAAACATACATTTTCTAGATCCATATGCGTGTATAATATTTAGTCGTATATTTTTTTAGTTATATATATATATATATATATATCATTATAGGGAAATTGGTATTCGTGTAAAAATGTTTTCGAATTTTCGATATATTTAAAAAATGTGTATTTCGAAAGAAAACGTGTTTCAACGTTCAAGTATTTTTGATGTTTCGCGCTAACGTTTGTATTTTTACTGACATTTGTTTAGAAGTCTGACAACAAAAGGAAATCTAGTTTATTACACAGAATTAATTTTAAATTCAAAAACAAATTATTTTTACAGCGCTGAATTATGTAACCTATGTATCGCGTAGTATTACATGTTTCGTCATTTTTTAGGAAATTATAACGAACACCATTTATTGTTATTGTTTTTTCTTTTTGCTTCTAGATACAATTGCAAGTGCAGAT